>CANXYC011310905.1:0-30485 GCA_948193065.1 Aleurites moluccanus
TATCCTCAATCTCAACAAACTCGATATCAAACAATCGATAGCAGTTAAGTAGTAATAGCTCATCGGAATCGATTAATGAGCCTAAGATCAATAAAACATCAATAATAATCAATTAAACAACGACCAAAGGTCTAACGACAAAAAATGGGAACAAACATATTTTGATCATTTTTGGTCCAAAAAGTTGACTCAATTGGCATGCCATGGTCGCTGGTGACGGTGGCTTTCAAATGGTTGGCCTATGGATTTTTCGGCATGGTTTTGGCACAATATCGACATTGCCCCAAATATCAACAAACACACAAATGGAAGCAATTCCATAGGCAATAAAACAACTCAAAAATCTTCAATGAAAGCATCAAATATGCCAAGCAAATACAAAACAACAATAGAAACAAAACAAGGTAAAATGACACATTTAGGGTTCGGCCAAGAACCCTTTTTCACAATTGATTTCCAAAGTTCGATTTATCAATTTGGACAAGTAAATTGATGCATATAAGACTCACCTAACCCTCCAAATCACCAAAAATCACGCGATTGCTAGCAAATCCCTAAATCCTCGATTTAGGCCAAAATCGTCGATTTTCTTCGAACGAATTTTCTGCAACGAAACGTATGTCAATTAAATACCTATAAATACCCAATTGACTTATTTTAAAGCCAATTTACCTATCCTAATCTATATACTAAAATTCACTTCACACAACTTCACTTTTAGGGTTTTAAATTGGGGAAAATTGTTTATGCATCATTTGATACAATTAAACCATTTACCCATTCATTTCACCATCCATTTAAGCTAATTAAATCATAAAATCAAATAAAACATCAACTTATGAAAATTACCTCATTTTGGCCAAAATTTTCACCTTACTTGTTCTTGATTTTTCTTCATTTTTTATGGTTTAATTTAATAGTAAAGTGTTTTTATGGTTTTAGTTTTGGATTTGTTACACTTTTTCTTCACAAACTTAGATTAGAAAATAAAAAAGGAAGAAAGAATTTGAAAGGAAATGGTTCACGGGTGAAGAGCAAAATGGCAGAAAATTCTGCCCATTTTTGCCTTATATAATAAGACAAAATATGCAAATTACGCTTTGGTCCTCAATTTTTTTTAAAATTTGGTTTTGGTCCTTTTTCGCTCGGTATTTCTGCCCATTTTTGCCTTATATAATAAGACAAAATAGGCAAATTACGCTTTGGTCCTTAATTTTTTTAAAATTTGGTTTTGGTCCTTTTTCGCTCGGTAATTTATTCTGAAAGTTTCGTCGGGAATTAGAACTCAAAGTGAATACTTAAACATCATATTTTAATTAATATTATTTAATAAAAATAGTTTCAGAATCGTTCTGAAACTCGGACCGACAAATTTTACTATTCACCGAAAAATACTCTTTTGCTCGTTTTGTGAGCGTTCTGTAATATTTTTTCAAATTTCTTTTTACTGTATTCACACATGAATATTACTTATCAATTATCCTCAATCCAAAGTCAAAAATTCATCCGTCATCTGTTCCGCTATTTTTACGGCAGCGATATCGGTACCGACGTTTTTCGAAAATTTTTTCCGTTTTCTCTCTAACTGATTTTCTAAAATTATTATTGGTTATTTTGATGATTTTAATCTATATACCGACAATTTTATTCACTAAAACCTATTATGCATTTATAGGGTATTACAAAAACTTTATAATATCATGAACAATTTTAATAACAAAATGGATTTGCTCAAAGTAGTGTCTCAATTTAGTAACAACAAAGATGATGGTAAGCAACTCTTTCTCATAAATAGAAAGAGTTTGGTCCTAAGGACTCAAAGCTCTGCTGATGAAAGACAGAGGTCTGCCTCTTTGCATGAGAACAACTCCAATCCTTTTACTTGAAGCATCAGTTTCTAAAATAAAAGGCTGTGAAAAATTTGGTAATGCCAAGATGGGAGTAATGCACATCATTTGTTTCAAGGTCTCAAATGCTTCAATTGCTGCAAAAGTCCATTTAAACTGATATTTTCTCAACAACTCAGTTAAAGGATTATTTAGAATTCCATAGCCCTTAATGAACTTTCTGTAATATCCAGTCAGGCCCAAAATCCCCTTAAAGCTTTAATGGTAAGTGGTTTGAGCCAAGATAACATCACCTAGATTTTACTTGGATAACTAATTGGAGATTAGGATTTGAAATGCAATTTCCAGGTGGAAGAGATGTTGATTCCAGGTTGGATTGTACACCAGTATCATAAAAAAAATACCAAAATAAATTTTTTAAGGGCAAAAATATGGTTTATAAATGCTTGAAAAGTTGTTGGAGCATTGGTAAGCCTAAATGGCATGAACTTAAATTCAAAATGCCCATGGTGAGTTCTAAATGCAATCTTGTACACATCTTCTATCATCATTTTGATTTGATGATATCCATCTCCAAGGTCAATCTTAGAAAGAATTTAGCCCCATTTAATTCATCTAGCAGGTCTTCAATAATGGGAATGTGAAATTTATCTTTTCCTATTGTGGAGTTCAATTGCCAATAGTCTATGTAGAATCTCCAAGTGCCATCCTTCTTCTCAATTAGCAAAACTGGTGAAGCAAAAGGACTATGTATGGGTTGGATAATGGAGGAAGCTAGCATGTCAGATACTTGTTTCTCAATCTCATCTTTTTGGAAAGTGTGGTATCTGTAAAGTCTAAGATTGACAGGTTTAGAATTTGGTTTAAGGGGAATGGCATGGTCCTGTAATCTGGAAGGGGGTAATACATTTGGGGTTTGGAACACATAACTGTATACGTCTAGTAAATGTGGCAAGGATAGCTGCTGAATGGTAGTGGAGGTTTGTGTAGTTGTAACAATAGGGCTACTGCCTATAGAGAACATTTGTGCTTTCAAGTGGAACCAACCTTTCTTAAAGAAGTATTTGAGTTGTTTCCCTATCATAAACTTCAATGTGCCTTCCTCAATAATAATCCCTTGTAAAACAATCTTAATATCATCTTTTTTGAATGGTAGTGAGGGTGTTATGAAATCAAATAACCTGAAACTAAATACCAAGATGCATCTGACTCTTTTGTAAGTGAAGGATTTAAGGTTTGGAATAAGAAATCTAGGCCAGATTTTCATGATGGTGGAAATGCACACAATATGGCAATTCAAAAATGTCAAGATTTAATGAAGCAATCTCAATCCATTCATTCTGCTTTTGATAGGCACACATAGCTAGTGAAAAGCGAGTGTAAAATATGTGAGATTTCTTTTGAGATAATGATTACCTTTCCGTGGTCGTGATAAAACCGAAGATTCAAGTAACAAAGGGAATGTTCTTGAACTTTTACATTTTTATGTAGAATATAATGAAAACGTGAGTAGTGTTGTATTGCATAAAGCTTTTGAAAATCAACAAATGGTTGCTTCTTCAATTCAAAAAGAGATAGTACATGTTGTGATGTGTCATGTAAAGCGTTGGTTTTGCGTTATGTGGATAAAAGAGGATTTGTTGTAGAGAGATTTATTGGCGTTGCACATGTTACTAATACTTCAGCCACATCCCTTAAAGATATACTCTTAATTCAATGCTTTCAGAACATGGACTAAGTATATCAAGAATTCGAGGGCAAGATTATGATGTAGTAATATGCAAGGTGAGTTTTATGGGTTAATTATATTCATAATAACTTTGATCATGAAAGAAACTAAATTTGCATATTATATTCATTGCTTTGTTCATCAATTACAATTGACATTTATGTTCGTTGTTAAGAATTGTGGTATTAATGATTTATTTGATTTAGTTGCTCGCTTGTTTAATATGATTGGAGTTTTTTTTTGTAAGCGTCGACATAAGCTTAAAGAAGCTCAAGCAAAAAATATTGTAGAATCTTTAATTAATAATGAGCTTCAAAGTGGTCGAGGATTAAACTACGAAATGGGTATTAAAAGAGTTGGTGTTATTGGTGGGGATCTCACTATAGATCACTTTTGAACTTGATGAATATGTTCTCTTCAACTATCAATGTACTCGAAGATACTGAAAATGATGACACAATATTGGAGTTGTTGGAGACATTTAATTTTATTTGCTGGATGCACTTGATGGTGACAATATTAGGGATTACAAATGAGTTGGAATTTCAGCTTTCAAAGAAAGGATCAACATATTGTAAATGCTGTCACTTGTTAAAGTTACCAAACAAAGATTGCAACAAACAAGAGAAGAGGGGTGGGGAGTTCTTTTAATTATGTTCCTTCGTTTTGCAACAAGCATAATTAATGTTCATATTTCAAAAATGGAAGATGCATATGTTGGATGAAAGCGACGCAAAATTTTTTATTTTCTTTAAACATAAAATTACTAATATTCCATCTCTTAAAAAAAAAATTATGGGATCTTCCTAAAAAGTAAATTATGTTACTTATTTTTTTTCGAATAGTAAATTTTTTAAAAAATAAAAGTAGTGAAAATTGGATTGAACCAACTGGTTGAATGAAAAAATTTGAGAATAAGACCAATGACTGTTCGTTTCATACATCAAAACCCTCTCTAAGTGTAACTTAGATCAAATCTGCTTGACCCGGATGAATAACCCATGAACCGATCAGTCCGGTCACAGTTCTAGCGGATTAACAGATTCACTGTAACCTTACAATAAAAATAAAAATATTGTTCACATTCATTTTCTCAAACCCAGGACCACTTGCTTGCTTTCACTAGCAAGCTTACCTACTATTCTGTCCCAATCAAACACGTCTTTTTTTGGATATATAAATATAGCTGACCAAAATATTTACTCTCATTGTGTATACTTTTTCATAGAATAATTAACTCACAACCATTAAAGTATAATTATAAATTAAACTAATATTATAATTAAATTCATGCTAATTAAAATTTATATTAGAATTATAGTAATTTTCATGCTAATTAAATTTATGTAAATTAATACTAATTAAATTAATATTAGAATTCATGCTAATTAAATTAATACTAGAATTCTAATAATTAAATTCAGACTAACTAAAATATATATTAAATTAATATTAGAATTTATGCTAATTGATATTATTAATTTTATTTTACATATATCCTATTATTTTATATTAAATTTTGTATTAATATAATACAAATTATGTTTTTTATATTAATTTAATTATTCATAGTTTATTTTCAATTTAATTTGGATTTGATTTGCATTGAACTTTTACTCCGTGTTCCTCTATCTTGATCCATTTTTTGACCGGACATGATATGAAAACATTGCTGGAAACTATTCCCAATTAAACCGAACATCAGGTAAGTTCTTGAGTTACCCAATGTTGTTGACCACCAGTTTTCTTTATTTATATCATTTTTTAAAAAGGCTAAAATACAAATCTTTTATGACCTACGCAAAAGCAAAATATCGCAAATGAAGATAGGTAGAAAGCGTTGTAAATTGGAAACTTGTTCGAAATCTTATCATAAACTCAATATCATTATATCTTTTCAGCTTAGTGATCCCGTAAATTGGAAATTGCTCATTAACTAAAGAGACGGAGACTCTACAAATGGATTCTTTCCATACTCCCACTCAAGTCAAAAGCATGAAGAGAAAAAAGAAAGATTTCTGTGTATAATTACAAATTGGAGAAAATTCAAGCAGTGATCAGAAATTAAGGCAAGATATGGGTGAGATTCAAAGGGTAGCAAAAACCATTCAATTAGTTTTGCTGTATTTTTGGGCTGCTAACTTTCTTGATTTTACTCAAGCTGATCCTCCTTACCCACTTTGCTCAAACATTACTAACCGGGCAGCTAACACTTTATTCCAAAACAATCTCAACAATCTCTTGTTTTCTCTTTACTCAAATTCTTCTGTTTCAAAACTTTATGATTCCTCGATTGGAAGTGACCCAGATCAAGTTTATGGTCAATATATGTGCCTGAATTATGTACCAAATGATAGTTGCAGCAAATGCATACACGGGGCGACAGAAGATATCACACAGCTCTGTACAAACAATACAGAAGCAGTTATTTGGGAGGAGGACTGCCAATTACGATATTCGAATAGAAGCTTCTTAGGCCATTTGGATGTGTCAGGGAACCTTCCCTTAGATAACAAAAAGAACATTTCATCAAACCCAGAACAGTTCAGATCAGTTGTGAATCAAACATTGAGAAATCTGATAGAGCAGGCGTCTTTTAATAGTTCTGTTAACATGTATGCTACTGGAGAAACTGCCTTTACTGATTTAGAGAAACTCTATGCTCTAGTGCAGTGCACTACAGATTTATCTTCAAATGACTGCAATACTTGCCTTCAAGTTGCCTTAGAAAATGTTTCAAGTTGCTGCTATTTTTCTCGTGGGGTAAGGCTTCTTAGCCGCAGTTGCTACTTAAGGTATGAATTATATGCCTTCTATAAAAGTGAAGCTGAAACCCCTGCTTCTGGAGAAAAGCAGGGGACAGGGAAAAGTAAGTATTTGTTAATACTTAAAATTGCATTAATTGTTTTGTTTATTGATTGATAAATTAGTATTGATGCATTGAAAAAGATTTATTTTTTCCCTAATTGCAGGCAGCCAAGGGAAAACGTTGATGATTATAGTTATTGCTACTACATCAGCAATTCTGTTGATTGCAATCTTGAGTTTCTTTATCTACTGTCTTTCTATGAACAAGGGTATTCAAAAATATAATGATACTTGTCATAAATATTTAACAATCTTCTTTTCTTATCTTTATTCCTTATTTGACATTGGGAATGTTTTTTTACAGGGAAAAATGAATCTGCAAGTCAAGAAGTTCAATTGCATAATATAGGTGATGCAAACAAAAATATTTTCCAGCTTCAGCACCAAACTTTACAGGAAAGTGATAGCCTCAGGGCTCAGGAATCTGGGATTATGGATTTAGCATATATAAATGCTGCTACTAATAATTTCTCTGAATTGAATAAGCTTGGAGAAGGAGGTTTTGGTCCAGTTTACAAGGTAAAAAAAAAATGCTTTTTATTTTTTAGGTGTGAACAAATTAAAAAGGATCTTATTTACTTTTTAATTTATTTTTTTTGAAGGGCATATTAAGTGATGGAACTGAAGTAGCAGTTAAGAGGCTATCAAGTTTCTCTGAGCAGGGCACAGACGAGTTCATAAATGAAGTTCTGCTAATAATGAAACTTCAACACAAAAATCTTGTTAGGCTTCTTGGATTTTGTTTGGATGGAGAAGAGAAGTTGCTTGTCTACGAATTCATGCCTAACAGTAGCCTAGATCTTATTCTCTTTGGTAATTAGTCCTCTTCACAAAGTATTATCTGAAAATTTTCAATTGAAAAAATTAGTATATTTTCTTCTTAAAATGTGTTTTTGAATAATTGAGTTTCTACTTATAAATTACTGGTAGATCCAAGGAAACGTGCTCAACTCGATTGGCGTAGACGAGTTAACATTATAAATGGGATTGCAAAGGGAATGCTTTATCTTCATGAGGATTCTCGGCTTCGAATTATTCATAGAGACCTAAAAGCTAGCAATATCTTGTTGGATAATGATATGAACCCAAAAATTTCAGATTTTGGAATGGCAAGGATCTTTGCAAGCAGTGAAGGGGAAGCAAATACAGCTAGAATAGTTGGAACATAGTAAGTCAAGTCCATTTTTTTTTTTTTTTTGGTGAACTCACAAGTTGTCCTCATATTACAAAGGATATAAGACTAATCTCCGCTAGCATTTTGTGGCTGGCTCTGACTCAAAAAAATTTGACCTTGAATATAGGATCTCCCACTATGAATAGTCCTCAATCAGGAACTCAGCAGGACTTTACACTACTAAGCCAATCCTTTGGGTTAACTCAGCGGGACTTTACACTACTAAGCCAATCCTTTGGGTTAAGTCAAGTCCATGTTTAAAAGCAAGGACTTCCATTATTTTTAAAGTTTGTACTATGCATAGAATATATTATTTGCTGTGTATTTGGTGCTTAAATGCTTCCAGATCTAAAAATTTTAATGATTATGTCTTACCAAGCTAGGTGCTGGAAACACATGGGACTGTGTCATTTCTGTTTGAACTTGCAAACTTTATTTATTTTATTTTTAATGTTCCTAAACATTTCATTTGTAATGGAATAGTGGATACATGGCGCCGGAGTATGCTATGGAAGGACTATACTCCACCAAGTCTGACGTTTTCAGTTTCGGAGTTCTCTTACTTGAGATCATAACTGGTAGAAAAAACACTGAATTCAGCAAATCAAAAAATGCTCCTAGTCTTACAGCATATGTAAGCTTATTATTATTGCCTTAAATTACTTACTCGTTAACCTTAGAAAAATTGATAATTTTAGTATAATATTTGTTTAAATACTTCTAAACGATGAAACAGGCATGGTATTTATGGAATAGAGGAAATGAGGTAGAGTTGATGGATCCATTGTTGGCTGATTCATGTAGTGTTGAAGATTTTTCACGATATTTGAATATTGGATTATTGTGTGTTCAAGAAGATGCTTGCAACAGGCCTACTATGTCTTCTGCTGTTTTGATGCTGAAAAGTGAAACCGCAACTCTTCCGCAACCTGAAAGGCCTGCCTTTTCTTTGGGGAGATTCAATTATCAGCTTGACACAACAAATGCTAAAGATTGCTCCTCCAATGATTTAACCATTTCTATTTCACCTCGTTGATGAAGTTAATGTATAAATGGTGTTAAAGTTTGTAATTAAGAGACTTGATTTCAATTCCAGTGTTCTTAATGATTTGTAAACCTGGAAGCTTGCTTCTAATTTGTCACAAGTACTGGTAAAGAATACCAATTGATTTTTTTTGAAGAATTGCCTGGTTAAAATTCTAGATAATAGTTGATTGTTGCATGTTTACTTTTGAATATATATCACATTCAGTGAGTTAAGAAAATTTTTTTATATAAAAAATTAGGTTTGAAGAGGACAAATGAAATTTTTTTTTATAAATTAATCAATATTTTTTTGCTGGGCCTAAATCACTACATAACTTTGTATCTTTTCATTCAGAACATCTAATCAATAGTTATAAAATTTTGGAAATGTTAAAACAAGATACAAAAATAGATTATATTTTTAACAATAAATTTTAAATGAAATACTTAAAGAGTTATTTTGAAAATTATGTGAGATTGTAAGTTTGAATTAGTAATTAACAAATTTGTGTGTCACGTTAGTATTAATTATTCTCTAGTATAAGGGTGGTGAACAAATTTCACTTGAGAATTTCTTGAACCGCTGCAGCTTCCTAACCTAATCTTGTTTGGTGAGGATGAATCTTCAAGGTTTTGGACACACTTGTGGAAAAAAAGAAAAAGAAAACTGTGTACAGAACAAAGAGGCAAGTATGAATTTTGAAATTAAAAAAAAAAAAAAACCATGTGCTTGCCTGCTAAAAAGAAATGATAATGCGGACCATGTGATAAATAGGTACAAAACTAGGGACTATAATATTCAACTGGATGGGAGTTTCCAGTTTGATTCGATTAAGAAATTATTATTTTCAGGGCGGAATCAAACTCTGCAAATTTTGAGATATGAAAAGATGAATGAAAGCCTTGCAAAATGAGATTAGTGCTTTAAAAGAATAAATAATAATTAAAAAACAAATCAAAGTCAAAATGAATTGTTATTGGGAAAAAAAATATTCAGTTAATTGTTTGAGACATGGACATTGTAACTATAAAATAATAATTTTTAGTATTTCAACTGTTCAGATGAGGGAACAAGGTATTCAGATTATCAAACTTTCTACTTGTATATTTTAAAATATTTCTAACATGTGCTCATGAAATAGTTTATGTCAAAATCTAGTCAGCATGCTAAAGAGGAATAACAATTAAATCTACAATATCTTGATGGACATTTAATCAAAATCTAACAGTTTTAGAAATTACTCTAGTATCATTCACCCATGAAGAGACTTATAGGTCAAGTGAATCTAGGTTACCACAAAAAAAAAAAAAATATTAACTTATAAAAAAAATTTTACTTAGCCATCCAAACTTAATTTTTTACACAGTCTTATTGATTATATGAGTAGATATTTAGATCATTAATTGGGGATCCAAAAATTATTAATTAAGCTGATAATATTATAGTGTATTAAATTTTTTAACTGATAATCACTTATTTATATATTTGACAATGAAAACAAATAATGGATTTTGAATTCAATTGTGTAATTTTAAGTATTAAAATGATACTTATTTCAAAAAGCATTTTCGACAAAAGTATTTTTTAAGATAATAATTTTTTTATTAACAAAAAATACTTTTGGCTTAATGGGGTACAAACACATCCTATGAGAAAGTAGTGATCCAAGAAAAATTTTTACTTGATCTATCAAAAATCAATTTAAATTAAATTATATATTTATTTTTCATATACATGAAAAATTTTAATTTTCGTCCACCTAAATTAATTTTCTAACTTTATTTCTAATATTATTAAATTAAAATTAGAGATGTCGAAATTTAAGAGAGATTTAAAATATTATTGATTCAAATATTAAATAAATACTTGAATAAGTTTTGATTATATCAATCAACAACAAAGGCTAGTTAAGTTAATTTACAAAGATTCCCTTAGAAATCCGAAGGTTAATTGACAAAGATTGAATACTTCTTCAAATCGTTCTTGATCACTATTTCCATAAAAATGACGTTATTGGTCCAATCCTCACAGTCAAAGCTTCAGAATGGAAGTTTCGGCATAACATTCATTTATTTTAATTGCGTAACCCTGTGGCCAGATCTTGACATTGAAAATGAAATATTCTGCAGCAGAATTTGACTTATCTCTAATACAAGTTCTATGCACTCCCTTGTTGGCTTAAACTAGTGATCCAATGATCTGCAAAATTGAGAAAATGGACAAAGATGTACTTTCAGCTGAGCTGTTCTTGATAATACCATTTCTAATTCTTTCTATATCTATCAAAGCAGACCTCGTCTATACAGAATGCCAAATCGGGAATTATAATCTCAACAGCCCCTTTGAAAATAACCTTATACTTCTTCTTCAGAATTTGACTTCCAAAACTCCATCAACAGGCTTCTATAACATTTCTATTGGAGATAGCCCTGATAGAGTCCATGGACAAGCACTTTGCAGAGGAGATATCAATGCCACAACTTGCCAAAGTTGTGTCAAAAGCGCAGGCCAAGAACTTCAGAAGATGTGCAAGAGCAAAGATGCAATTATATGGTATGAATCATGTCAAGTTCGATACTCTTTCAGAATGTTTTTCTCCACTGAAGTTTACACAGGAAAGTACGTGGATTGGGAAACTCAGGCGAAAAATATATCAATTCCAGTCCATTTTAATGAGGTTTTGATGTATTTATTTAATAACATCTCAAACCAGTCAGCATATAATCCTTCAACGCGGATGTTTGCAACTGGGGAGGTGAAATTTTCGAAGAAGGAAACGATCTATGGTCTTGTACAGTGTACTAGAGACATCAAAGAAGATGACTGTCGTAGTTGTTTGGGTCAAGCTCTCGTAGAACTTCGCGGATGCTGCTATTCAAGTACAGGTGGATTTATTGTCAGCAGGAATTGCAATATAAGATATGAGCTTTACAGCTTTTATAATGCCTCAAGAAACTTATTAACATACCCCACTTCAAAAGGTAAGTGAACAGAATGCTTTACTATTCAATCTTTTGTTAAATTGAATCTTCTACAATCGTAATACTGAGTTTTAGATGTATTAATGTAACAAATCATACTATATTATGCTCATTAGTCCTTTAATTACACGAGTATCAAAATTGTCAATTTCAATTCGTGTGATGATGAGAAATTATTGCCTATTAGTGCAGTCCCCTGTTTCCTTTTAATTTGGAATATCAACCTGAATTACAAGACTATTTTTCTTATTCCACTATGTTAAATAATGGTCAAGATCAACCCAACAAGCCTTAAGTTACTGCAACTGATAGTTCCTTAATTAGAGTGATCTAATTACATAAACTTAATGCTGTTCTCTGCTTTGCGAAGCAGGGGATAAATTGGAGGCTTCGATAGTTGCACTTGCTGTGTGTATTCCAACGGTGGCACTCGCAATTCTAATTGGGTTATACATTCTTTACAAGCGTCAAAAAAGAGAACAATATGAAGGTAGCCATCATTTGTTTATATTTTTCCTTTCTGAATAAGCTAAATTCAAATCACAAATACAAAGAACTAGTGCTCTTTTTTTTTTTTTTTTTAAAGATGGGGAAAGAAGCCAGCGTTCATTATTACAGGAACTGGCAAGCCCCAAAGGGATCTCAATGACAGAAGGATGTGATTTGGTGAGTTCTGAGGAATTACCTTTCTTGGATCTGGCTACTGTAAGGGCAGCTACAAACAACTTTTCTGATTCAAATAAGCTTGGTCAAGGTGGGTTTGGCACTGTATATAAGGTAACACCAATGTTCTTCTTTTGATGGTTTCTCGTTGTTTCCATGGATATAAAATATATATTGACTGCAAATTTTTCAGGGTGTTTTCCCGGATGGGAAGAAAATAGCTGTTAAAAGATTATCCAGCAAGTCATGGCAAGGATTAGAGGAATTCAAGAATGAAATTATAATGATCGCAAAACTTCAACACAGAAATCTTGTGAGACTTTTGGGATGTGGCATAGAGGGAGAAGAAAAACTGCTCATATACGAGTTCATGCCAAACAGAAGTCTTGATACGTATATTTTTGGTCTGCTCCTCAATTTTCGCCTAAAAATTTACAATTTTATTTATAGACATCAATGCTTTAAACTATCTTGTACTACTAATTTCAGATTCTGAAAAAGGGGCAAAACTTGATTGGAATACATGCTATAACATAATATGTGGAATTGCCAGAGGACTTCTTTATCTCCATGAGGATTCCAGGCTTAAAATCATTCACAGGGACCTAAAGCCTAGCAATGTACTATTGGACCATGAAATGGTTGCGAAGATTTCAGATTTTGGAATGGCAAGGATTTTTGGCGAAAACCAGAATGCAGCAAACACCAGAAGAGTTGCAGGAACATAGTAAGTGTTCTTTTTATTGGTTATGATTTTAGTACTAAAATTTCTAGAGGTGGCTTGGCTAATGTTTATGTGCAAAACAGTGGATATATGGCTCCGGAGTATGCAATGGAAGGACGATTCTCCGTAAAATCTGATGTTTTCAGCTTTGGTGTTTTAATGCTGGAGATCGTAAGTGGGAAGAAAAACAGTGGCTTTTACATTACAGAACTTGCCCCAACACTCGTAGCATATGTACGTGCAATTTTCCCCCAGTAAATAATTTCATTCAAATAACTAGGCTATTTCCTCGTACTAATTTTTTAAATTTTGCAGGCATGGAGATTATGGAATGAAGGAAAAGAATTGGAATTTGTAGATCCTTTACTGATGAAAACAAGTCCAATAGAAGAAGTTGTGAGGTGCATAAATATTGGACTTTTATGTGTACAAGAAGATCCAGAAGATAGACCAACCATGTCATCTGTAGTTGTACAATTGGGAAAAGGACCATTTGTGCTTCCCGTGCCAAAACAACCTGCATTTTCTGGTGGGAAAATGGTTCCAATTTCCAGGCCTAGCAACTGATCCTTCTGTGAATAAGACCACATATTTTATTATCTCGCCAAGGTGAATACTGATGAAATCATCTATTTGTTAGATCGGAAAACCTAGGTAATGCGAGGAGTCCTCGCACTATAGCAAGACCATGTTTGGTGGCCCTAATTTATTTTGACTGTAATTTTTTTTTTACACATAATGTGTACATAACTTATCATATTTATGTATTTTCACGAGCCGAACCAGAACCAGAATCATGACTAGCGTTAGGGAAGAAGAAAGTTATTTGCTATCGAAATTCGTAGCAAGCCTAACCTATCTTACCATTCTATGGATAACGATACATGACTTGTATGATACATGATAAATATCCATCTCAATAAATTAAACTCAATAAATTGATATAAATTAGTAAAGTATGCATATCATTTAATAATTATTAATTCGTAACATTCAAATGATTATACTTGATTTATATGCCATGTTTCATCCCACATATTCATTCATAATTATATATAGACAATGATCATGGAAATAGTTCGTGGAATCCCCCTAATACTCAATCAATTATAATTGGAGAGTTGATCTTTATCATTGGCTCTTTTAAAATTCAAAGGATGGACCAAAGTGAGACCAGTTTAAACTCGACTATAATTCTCTTATCCATATTTAATGCCATAGTGAGACCAACTTAATTCCAACCAAAATCATTATCATAATCATATATCATATCATCTTATATATGTATATCATTTCATAACTATCATTTTATTTTCATTACAATCACAAGGCATATGTAGCTATCACAATTAACATATCATATTACAGTGTATACATATATCATGTTTCTAATTCTAGTGTGTATATATATAGTATAAATTCAGTTGATGTATGAATAAGATGTTTAGATACAAAGCTAAATTAAAATATATCAATTCACAAAACTAATTGGACGCAGAAAGCTCAACCCCTATGATCAGATTGACTTGCTATAGAAGTACTTGGGGTATCTAGAAAATAGTAATAGACAAGAATCAACTACTATTTAAGTAAATTTTTATCTATGACTCTTCTAGACATTTAAAGATTCTACTGAAAATCCGACAGAATTTCTCTTAAAATATGACATATCTCCCTGCTGGAAAATAGTTTAAATAATAATCTCAACTCAATTTACAGTAAAACTTCTATAAATTAATATTGTTGGGACTCGTGAATTCAAATAATTAAAAGAGGTATTAATCAATCAAGTATCAATTTAGCCTATTAATTTAAGTTGAGATTGTAGAAAATTATTATAAAATAGAGGTTATTAATTTATCGAGTATTAATTTATAAAGGTTTTTGATGCGAACACCAATCGACTTGTTCTGAGACCCAACACCTTTACGCATGGTATGCGACCCCTTGGAAAGCCAAATCAAATTTGAACAAGAAACCTTGACCCAATAGCAACCTGTGCTAGAGAACCTTGGTATAATTGATGAACGCCACAAAGTGGTTAGCTTTGATAAGATCAAAATGATTCTTAGCAAGAACCAAAATTGAAAGAATTTTCTCATAAAATTTATATTAATCAAAATCTTAAGTTTTTTTATTTACATAAATAGCTAGATATTTATAATGACTAACTTACATGAAAACCCTAACTTTAACTTCCTAGATAAAATAAATTTTCTAAATAAGGATAATCTTCCTAGATAAGGATAATCTTCATAGATAAGAATAAGTTTCTAAATAAGATAAAAATAAGATCTAAATTAATTTTGGGTTATAAGTTAATACAAAACAGGCCCAAAACTCACTAATATACTTAATTTTAATATAAAATATACAACCCAATTAAAACTAATTAGATAAGATTGATCAAAATCTAATATGTACAGGATCCTACTTGGGATCATATCATTCCCCCTTTCTTGAGAAATGATTCGTCCTCGAATCATGTGCCATGGTATCATTGAAATATAAACTTCTCTTGCAAGTGTCATTCTTCATTTGTTGGAAAAAACTCGTCCTCTAACTTTGAAGAGTTGAAGTAGTAAGAACATCACACAAGTTAGCCAACTTTCCTCCTTGATGACTTGTAGGAATAGGATATGAAAATCTTTTATAGAAAAATCAAAAAAATCATGAGGTAAAACAAAATTCACTATAGAAATATACAAGAATTCAACATTATTTTTCTTTTTCTGGAGAACTAAATCATTCTCCTTTACTCCTTCATTTCTTTGTACTTCTAAATGAATCACATCTTTTTCTTCCTCTAGCATTTCTAGATGAGTTTCAATTGCTGAAATTTTTCATGAACAACTTCTATTGATGGAGCCTTATTTTCTTTCTCCAGTATTTCTAGATGAGTTTCATTTGCGGGAATTTCTTCATGAACAACTTTTGTTGACGGAGCCTTATTTTCTTCTTCTATTTTTCCATCCACCCAATCAGTTTCTTCATGAACAACTTCTATTGATGGGGTCCCATTTTCAACCTCACCATTCTCAATCTCATTTTTAGGTTGCTCTATTATTGATATTGATACAGCTTTCTCTCCAGCTTTCCTTCTGTCACATTTAGCTCTTTGCTCAGCTTTCCACCTCTCACGTTCTTCATTAGTTTCTTCAAAAACTCTTTTATAATGTTCCTTTAGCATCTCCTCTTTAGATTTCATTGCTTTCCTTGGTGCATTTGGAGCATTTGGATTTTGCCTCTTTGAGAACGAACTTTCTATCCTCTCTATTTCATCTCTCATCTTTCTAAAATGTAAATTCATGGCTTGAAAGTATTTTTCAAAGGCCTCTAATTTAGAGGCAATGTCAATTGCTTGAGTGCCTTTGGTTTTGTTATTCATTATGATTAGTTGCAAATATTGTTAAAAAAATAAAAGAATATCTCACTTCACTCCCTTAGTATTTCATATCGAGAGCATTTAACTTCACTTGTGCTTTTTTTTAAAAAAATAATAATTTATAATAACAAATGAAAACTACGAAAAAGATACGGAAACAAATAGAAACAGAAAATAAATCAAGGTAATAAACGAAAAAGTACAAAAATATACGGAAACAAATAGAAACAGAAAGGAACGAAAACAAGCAAACGTGATAATAAAGATACGCAAATCTTATTTAGAGCCTAAGCTCTGATACCAAACTGATACGAACCCCAATCGTCTTGCTCTCGGACCCAATACTTTTACGTATGGTATGTGACCCCTTGGAAAGCCAAATCATATTTGAATAAAAAACCTTGACCCAATAGCAACCTGCACTAGAGAACCTTAGTATAATTGATGAACGCCACAAAGTAGTTAGTTTTGATAAGTTCAAAATGATTCTTAGCAATAACCAAAATTGAGAGAATTTTCTCACAAAATTTATATTAATCAAAATCTTAAGTCTTTTTATTTACATAAATAGATAAGTATTTATAATGACTAACTTATATGAAAACCCTAACTTTAACTTCCTAGATAAAATAAATTTTCTAAATAAGGATAATCTTCCTAGATAAGGATAATCTTCCTAGATAAGAAGAATTTCCAAGGTAAGGATAAACCTTCCTAGATAAGGATAATCTTCCTAGATAAGAATAAGTTTCTAAATAAGATAAAAATAAAACCTAAATTAATTTTGGGTTATAAGCTAATACAAAACAGGCCCAAAACTCACTAATATATTTAATTTTAATATAAAATATACAACCAAATTAAAACTAATTAGATAAGATTGATCAAAATCTAATATGTACAGGATCCTACTTGGGACCTAACACATTTATGCATGGTATGCGACTTCTTGGAAAGCCAAATCAGATTTGAATAAGAAACCTTGACACAATAGTAACCTGTACTAGAGAACCTTGGTATAATTGATGAACGCTACAAAGTGGTTAGCTTTGATAAGTTCAAAACGATTCTTAGCAAGAATCAAAATTGAGAGAATTTTCTCACAAAATTTATATTAATCAAAATCTTAAGTCTTTTTATTTACATAAAAATAGCTAGGTATTTATAATGACTAACTTACATGAAAACCCTAACTTTAACTTCCTAGATAAAATAAATTTCTAAATAAGAATAACCTTTCTAGATAAGGATAATATTCCTAGATAAGAAAAATTTCTTAGGTAAGGATAACCTTTCTAGATAAGGATAATCTTCCTAGATAATGATAAGTTTCTAAATAAGATAAAACTAAAACCTAAATTAATTTTGGGTTATAAGCTAATACAAAACAGATCTAAAATTCACTAATATATTTAATTTTAATATAAAATATACAACATAATTAAAACTAATTAGATAATATTGATCAAAATCTAATATGTCCAAGATCCTACTTGGGATCATATTAGTTTTACTATATATCATTGCCCATTAGGAGCTTATAATATTTTTTTTTTATTATCTCTTCCGCAAAATTTTAATTTACATAAATAACACAATCAGAAATAGTTTTACCTTGATAATTAACTCAAGAACCTATTATAATTATACATTTATCATAATTTAATATTTAGAATAACTTAATTAGTCATTAATTACTATTTTGATATTTTTCAATTATTCAGTTGTTCAATTATCTAGTTATCTAGTTATATAATTATCAGTCCTCAAATTAATTTCTCTCACAACTTAGTCATTTACGCATTTTCAACTTATTTACATAAAATTTTAAAAACTTATTATCCTTATGTGTATTTTAATGATTCCAAAACTTAGTTATAACTAATCTTTCACTTAACATTTGCTTTCAAGTCTTTTGCTGAAGTGTAGGTTGTAAGACTTGTTCCTCGATCTTCATGCTCGTATCTAATCAAGTCGAGGAAATGAGTCCCACAGTCAAGTAATCGAGTCAAGAAAACAAGTTGAGTATAAGGAATGTCCATTATCATTTGATTATGCTCGTTACTTTATTCTTAGCAGACAACTTAGTCTAGTAACCAAGGCAAACGAGAATAAGAAAATGAGCGAGCAATCAAGTAACTGAGTCAAGCAAAAGGAATGCTCATTACATATTTGTAAAGCTCATTACCCAATCGAGCATAGCATGAGAAATCAAGTCGAGGGAATCGAGTTGAGATAGAAGGAAAATCGAGTCAAGCAGACTTAACAAAGCAATCAAGTCAAGACAGAGAAAATTCTCATTACACATTTGTAACCTCGTTACCTATTGAGAAGAATTTAAGAATTTTAGACAGCGAGCAATTTCAAGATTGTTACAAGAAGCTCATGCCCTTTACAGAGCAAGTAAAGAATGTCGACTGAAAAGTAATGTATGTTACCTATTGCTATCAGACGAATCTGTAGAAAATCAATTAATAATTTTATATTGATGTAAGTGCAAAAAATGTCATTTTCATATCTACACAATCATATTTTTTAGTTTGAAGTGAAGAGTTATAAATGGGTGAAATTCCTAAGTTAAGATGAAGATGATTGAATGAAATTCAAGTGACAATTATGCTTCTAACTTAAAATCTTCTCATACTCTATTTTTTAGCAGATTCTTTGTATTTACTCCTTATAAAGTTGAGAACTCATTTCATATCATTGTAATAGCTTATTATAAAGTTTTGAGATACTCAAAATCTCAAATACTTTTGTAAAATATTGAGTGCGAGCAAAATCTTGTATCAACTATTATAAGGGTGAAATTTGAGATAATTAGAGTGAAATTCCATAGAACTATTGGGGGCGAAATCTTGAAGAACTAGAGAAAAATATCTAGTCAACTATTGTAAAGCTTTGGGTGAAATATCATATTACTATTGGAATCCTAAGTTGTGAACTTGGAAGAAGTAAATGTAAGAGAAGAATTTACTCCGAACAATTATAAAATTGGTTAAGATCTTTCTAACTCTTACTCTCCTTTTCTTTTGCATTGAATTTGTTCAATATATTGCATATAAGTGATAAAGTGCATTAGATTTTGGAAAATCCTATTCACCCCCTCTAGGGTTATTGTCATATAGAGCCCAACAAAACTAATGTTAGGTATGCATCTAGGAATTAATTTAGGAGCTGTTGCAAAAATTCACTCAACAGATTGCCTGCAAATAGTCATTATAGGTTTGTCTCTCAACCTAGAAGCTAGAAATTCTCTTCTACCAACTCAACTTTAGAAGGTTAGTTATTTGTAAACTTAATCTTTTACTGGCAATTTTAAGCATTTATTTTCTATCACGGAGTAACTAAACATACTATCACTTTAAAGATGCTAGATTTCTAGGTTAGCCTTTACTTTGATTGTAACATCTCATGTATTACCATTCTTGTGATGTATCTCTTTCTGGTCCTTGGAGCATTGCAGTTAGTAAAGACTTACAATTTAAGGGGTAAATTGAAACTTAAGACAGTTCTTTGCTTTGGAGAACAGCGGATTAATGGAAGATTTGAATGTTTGTGCTTGTTGCTTGTATTTCAACAGTGATTCTTGCAATTGTTATTGGGTCTTTAATTGTCTATTTGCAAAGAAAAAGATAACTTAATTTGGTGAGTCATTCTAAATAGCTTAAATTGACATCAAAAGTGCAAAGAGTTGCAATTCCATTTTTTTTCTATTTCATTTTCCCTTTTTATAGAACAAAGAGGAGCACTTTAGAGTTCAAGGGTTTCAGGTTAAGTTGAATTAGAACGGAATACATGCATTGCTAGTTTAGTGAAGGTCGAAATAGGAGTAATTAGGGAGTTAGCTTGGATAGAGTGGTGTTGTCCCAAAGTACCCATTTTAAATATTTAGATTCAATTATCCAACGAGATGAAATTTGTGAAGAAAATATTAGTCATAAAATAAAAGCGGGGTGGTTACAATATAGACTTGTCTCGAGAGTCCTATATGACATCTAAATTCCTAATAAATTGAAAGAAAAATTCTATAGGCTACTCAACTAGCTATGTTATATAATAGTGAATGTTAGATAATAAAAGGACAACATGTATCGAAAATGAGTTTAACTGAGATGAACATGTTAAGATGAATGTATATTTATACTAGAATGGATAAGATTCGTAATGTAAGTATTAGAGATAACTTATCGATTATATATAAGATAATAGAATGGAGATTAAGATGGTTTGGACACTTGAAGTGGAGATCTAAGGAGACTCTGGTTAGAAAGGTTGAATACATTATGATAGATGAGAGGAAGAAAGAAAAAGGTAGACCTAAACTAACTTAGAAGAAAGAAGAACAATATGATTCAGATGCAATTCAATTATCAGAAAATATCGTCCAAAACTATTTAGAATGGAAACAAAAAATCCTTATAGTTGTCCCTAATTAATTTTGGAATTAAAGTTGAATTGAGTTGAGTTGAGATGAGTATTTTTCCTTTTTTGTTAGCAGACGAGAAGTAAGCCCATTGAGCATTTTTACAGGATCGGACAACCCCTAGAGGAGCAATGACTCAAAACAGTTAATTGGTGAGCTATGAAGAACTGCCTTTGATCAATTTGACCACTGTAATAGCAGATACAGACAACTCCTCTGTATCAAACAAGCTTGGACAGGGCGGGTTCGGCACTGTTTACAAGGTGACTCCTTTTTTGGGTTTGACATGGCTTGAGTGATGTTGCAGAGGATAAAATTTGTATCCCAAATATAATATTCCTCTAATAGCTGTTAAAAGGTAGTCAATTAACTCATGGCAAAGGCTATAGGAATTCAAGAATGAAATCAAACTAATTGCAAAACTTCAACACAGAAATCTTGTGAGGCTTTTGGGATGTGGCATAGAGGGAGAGGAAAAGCTGTTCGTATATGAGTTCATGCCCAATAGAAGTCTTGATATGTTTATCTTCAGTGCATTCCTTCGCCATTTTCGCTAATAAATTTACAAATTTTGTTTATATTTAGATCAGTACATTAACATGCTTAACCTTATACAAATTTCAATTTCAGATTCTGAAAGACGGGCAACACTTGATTGGAAGACATAGTACACATAATTGGTGGAATTGCTGGAGGACTTCTATATCTTCATGAGGATTCCAGGCTTGAAATCATTTATAGGGACCTCAAGCCTAGTAATGTAATGTTGGATCATGAAATGGTTGCAAAGATTTCAAATTTTGGCATGGCTAGGATTTTTGGTCAAAACCAGAACACAACTGACACTAGGAGAGTTATATGGACATAGCGAGTCCTCTTTTTCCTTAACCATTTGTTTTCCTTGGTAAGTGATGATTGTCATCGATTGCAGTCCTAAAGTTCTAATTTTAAAGTTCTTATTTTACATTGGTATGCAAAGCGGATATATGGCTCCAGAGCAAGCAATGGCAGTACTATTCTCCTTAAAATCTGATGTTTTCAATTTTGGTGTTACACTTCTTAAGATCATTAGTGGGAAAATCCATTACAGAGCATGCCCAGACACTCTTAGCATATGTGTGTAGAATTAATTATCTGCAACTTGAGAAAATTTCCTTCAAATTTGAAGTTTGAAAGTCCGTTTTAAAAAATGCTAATTAACAGGCCTGGCGATTATGGAATCAAGTAAAAGTATAGGACTTTGCAGATCCATTGTTAATGAAGGTAAGCCCAATAGAACAAGTTGCATACATATTGGGGTTATATGTGTACAAGAAGATCCATCAGACAGACCGCTATGTCATGAGTGGTTGTTCTACTGGGAGGTGAATCAATAGATCTTCGTAAGCCCACAAAACAACCAGCCTTTTCTATAGCTAGAATGGTTCCAATTGATAAGTCTTCAACAACGTACAGATTCATCTTTGAATCAGATCACACTTTCTGCTCTCTCCTGTTTAATATTATTGCCTCTCTGTAGCATTTATAGAATTTAGGTGTCACTCTTTTGAAATCTGGCATCTGAAAATAAAATCAATTTAGCTTATATTAAGTGTATCAACCTGAAGAAAAGAAAAGAAAAAAAACCATAAATTTAGCTTGAAAAGCAGTGGTGTCTACGACCAAAATAAAATAAAATAAGAAAGGGGAAATTTTCTGTTACGTGGAAGATAATCATTAAGGCCCAAGGCATGTGTCACACCAAGTATGATCTTTACTTTTCTGATTATTATGTATTATCAATCAAACTTAATTTAATTATATTAATTAAAACTAGTATATATTTTCACATCTATTAATTGATCAACTTATATATTAATTCATGAAAAAAAAAGTTAAATTAGAGTAAAAAATGAAAAAGATATTTTTATGGAGAGATAAAATTTATAAGTTTTATATTTTATGTTTCTTTATTTATTTATTAAAGTATAAATTCATATATTTAGTAAAAATTATAATTTGCAAAGTCAAAATAAATAAATAAATAAAGTAAAATTTGCTCATACTATACATATATAGTTATGATTTATAATACAGTACTAATAGTTAAAACGTTAAATTAATTCAATGCACAATAAAAATATATTTAAAAATATAAATATAAATAAATAAATAAAATTCAGAAGCAAAAATTTTACAATTATGCTACGTGAGGCAAAAAATATTAAATTAATAATATGCTATTAATTCACTGCACATGTTTATTGATTGGTGTAATTAATATAATTAAATTAAATTTGGTATTTTCTTTCAAATTAAGAACCCAATTTGTTTCAATACAAAATACAAAATTATTTTGAAATTTTTTTAATTAATTTATTTTTTAATTTATCTTCGTGTTGCTAATTCTCATATTTTATATCTCTTAATTATTATCTCTATTTTCAACACATTTTTTAATAAATATATTATTATAATATTAAAATAAAATACATTTAGAAAATAAATCAATTAAATTAAGTCTTATAAAAAAACTAAAACATCTATTATAAGACGAAGAAAATAATATATAATCATTATTAAATTCAATTTGTTTGTTAATAAATACTTTGAAAGCAACTCTTCCTTTCTTTCTCTCTTCTAGGATACACTTGTCAAAAGAAAACAAAATGAGGCTGTTGACAAGCCTTTTTGACCTCTCCACAATAAGTCGAAGTTTCTCATCATCTTCACTCTCATATGTCCACATTCCTATTTGATATTATCTTAAATTTAGCACTATCTCTGTCACAAAAATATAAGAGAAACACTGATATTTACATCACAACCTAAAGAATTTTATCGTGGAAATGGTTTCTCCCAAGTTCTCCCTATTCTTTGTATTTATCTTCTTGGTTACAGTTGAAGCATCATATCCTACTTATATTTTCCATTCTTGCTCAAACACAACAACTTTCACAGCAAACACCACCTACCAATTCAATCTCAATCTTCTCCTCTTATCTCTATCATCAAATGCTACTCGCAAGAATGGATTCTACAACACCACCGCAGGCCAGAATCAGAATAAAGTTTATGGCCTTTTTCTTAGTCGTGGAGATATTAGCACTCAAATCTGTTAAGATTGCGTCACCTTCGCCTCCCAAGACATCGTCCAACGATGTCCTGTAGAAAAGGTGGCTGTCATTTGGTACTCATTTATGAACTTGCACCCAACAAGAGCCTTGACTATTTTCTATACGGTCTGCTTTCTAAATCTAATTCAAATTATCCATTTGAACTAATTAATTCCTTGCATTTTAACTTTGAATATTTGATTTCATCAACCTTTAGATCCTGAAAAGCAAGGACAACTAAATGTTAGAGATATGAATTACTGAAAGTGTAAAGAAGAAGAGGAGAAGTTCTTTTACTGGATGAAACTGATGCATTATTCAGATGAGAAATAGTAATATTTATAGACATGCTTACATCTGAAAAAAGAACAAATGAAATAACAAACTAAAGTTGATTTCTAGCAACTTATTTCCTAACAATTTGGCACTAAATTTGACAGCTAAATAACATAACAAACAGAGCTTGATTTTCGGTTGACCAATTCATGAAGCATTCTCAACACTCCCCCTTGATTCATAATTGGTCACTCCCATTAACTTCCTGAAATGATGATGTTTTTCAGATACTAGAGATTTTGTTAACAAATCAGCAACCTGTTCTTTAGTATTGCTAAAGATCAGTTTAACTTCTCCTTTTGCAACCAGCTCTCTTACATAATGATATTTGATATCAATATGTTTGCTTCTTCCATGTTGAGTTGGATTTTTGGCTAAGGCAATGGCTGAGATACTGTCACACTTGATTTCTACTGCCACGTTTTGCTTCCTCTTTAAATCTGTCAAGAGTTTCTTGAGCCACATTGCTTGACCAACAACAGATGCTACTGCTATGTACTCTGCTTTGCATGAAGATAAAGCCATACACCTTTGTTTCTTAGAACTCCATGTGATCATCCCTGAACCAAGACTAAACAGTATCCAGATGTAATCCTCTTGTCATCACTTGACCCTGTCCAGTCACTATCTGAAAATCCAATGAGTTTGAAGACTTTGTTACTTGCATACCATATCCCATAATCAATAGTTCCTGCAACATATCTTAGAATTCTTTTAGCAGCTCCAAAATGCTACTTAGTGGGACAATGCATATATCTTGACATCATTCCTATTGCAAAAGCAAGATCAGGTCTTGTATGAGTTAGATACATCAATACTCCCACCATGCTTCTGTATTGACATTCATCTGCCAGTCCTATACTATCTTCTTCCTTTAACTTCTCATTTATATTCATAGGAGTGCCTGCACTCTTACACTGTAGCATATTAGTCCTTTTTAAGAGCTCAATACCATACCTTTTTTGAGATAGAAAAATCCCTTCTGGTTCTTGTTTAACCTCTAGCCCAAGAAAATACTTTAGCTCCCCTAAATCAGTCATTTCAAACTGATTCATCATTTGCTTCTTGAAATCAATGACTAAGGAATCACATGATCCCATGTATATCATGTCATCAACATAGAGGCAAATCACCATGTACTCACTTCCTGGACTACTCTTTACATATAGAGTAGGTTCACTTTCACTTCTACAAAATCCACATTGGAGAAAGTATGTATCAATTTTGAAGTACCAGGCTCTAGGAGCCTGTTTAAGACCATAGAGAGCCTTCCTTAACTTGTAAACTTTATCTTCTTTCTCACTAACAGTAAACCCTTCAGGTTGTACAACAAAAACTTTTTCAATCAATTCTCCATTAAGAAAAGCTGATTTGACATCAACCTGATAAATCTTCCATTTCAAATGGGCAGCAAGAGTAAGAACCATTCTTATTGTCTCAAACCTGGCTACTGGAGAGAAAGTTTCTTTCACATCTACCCCAAGAATCTGACTGTATCCCTTTGCCAGAAGTCTTGCTTTGCATTTGTGTTTACTGCCATCTGTATAGAATTTCGTTTTGTAAATCCACTTTAAACCAATAGCTTGCTTTCCTTCTAGTAACTCTGCAAGTTCCCACATATTGTTTTTCTCAATAGCATTCATCTCTTCTTGCATAGCTTTCCTCCATTCTTCATCTTTATTGGCAACTTCAAATTTGATTGGATCTACAGAAAAGAAAGCAAAGGTGCAGCTAGCATATATGTCAGCTAGTGATCTCATCTTCCTTGGGGGTGTGGTATCAGGGCTAGTAGGGATTTCTTCACTTCTTGATTCTTCAAAGCTTCTTTATGAGTCTCTGGTAGAGCTTTCAGGTGTTGAAATTGAGCTGTTTGGCATTGAGTTTTCTGCGTCAAGAACTGAATCTGCTGCATTTACTACTTGATCTTCTTCTATCTCTAGTGGTACATTGTTTTTACTTGGTTCTCCCCAATTCCAGCTTTTCTCTTCATCAAAGACTACATTTCTGCTAATAGACACAGTTCTACTTGCAGGGTTATATAATCTATATGCTTTTGATTGCAAGGAATATCCCACAAAAATACATTTGACATATTTTTTGTCTAACTTATGCCTAGATTGAGACTGATCTAGCATGTATGCAATGGACCCAAACACTTTTAAATGTGATACAGAAGGTTTGAATTCATACCAAGCCTCATAAGGAGTCATATTTTGGACTGCTTTTGTGGGTGAAAGATTCAGCAAATATACAGCAGTTGCAACGGCTTCTCCCCAAAACTGATCAGGAAGTTTCTTTGCTTTGAGCATGCTTCTGGCCATTTCTACTATTGTCATGTTCTTCCTTTCTGCAATCCCATTATGTTCAGGTGTGTATGGTGCCGTCAATTCTCTGTGTACTCTTTGCTCTTCATAGAATTGATTGAATGTATTGGATAAGAACTCTCATCCTCTATATGTTCTTATCACTTTTATCTTTCTTCCACTTTCAATTTCAGTTAAAGACTTGAATTTTTAAAGTTTCCAAATGCCTCTGATTTATTCTTCATCATATACACCCAATTCATTCTACTAAAATCATCAATGAATAACAGAAAATACCTGCCACCTCCAAGAGATTCTGTTTTCATGGGACCACATACATCCGCATGCACCAATTCTAGTGGTTTTTCTGCTCTCTATGCTTGACCACTTGGAAAGGATCTTTTAGTTTGCTTACCATACAAACAGCCTTCACAAATAGCAATGTCAGTGTCAATTTGTGGTAGTCCCTGCACCATTTCCTTTTGTTTCAACAATTTTAGTCCAGCAAGATGAAGATAACCATATCTTAGGTGCCAGATTGTTGATGTGTTTTCTTCTTGGGTAACAAATACACATCCTTCAATGTCCTGCATTCTCAAAGGAAACATGAAATTATGTGTCATCTTGGTGCAATAACTAACCCAGTCCTCTTTTCTTTGATTATACACTCATTGTCATCAAACATGACTGAGTATCCTCCTTTCAATAATTGACCTACACTCAATAGATTATGTGCCATTTCTGGTGCATATAATACATCAGCAATCAATTTGAATTTACCTTTCCCAATGCTTACTTCAATTTCTCCCATTTCCTCTACTTGGACTTTCCTGGTATTTCCCATTTTAATTTGTTGTTTGTATGTTTCATCTAGCCTTTTGAACATTGCTTTGTTGCCTGTTATGTGGCTGGAACAGCCACTGTCAATGAACCATATTGTTTTCTCCTCTTCTTCATCTTGTTCATATGCCATGAACAAGTAAGCTTCATTCTGCTCCTCTTCTATTTCTTCCGCAAATTCAGCTTGGTTGTCAAATGTGTTGCAATCTCTGGCTAAATGGCCTGGCTTGTTGCAATTAAAGCATTTCCTTGTCTCATTTTGCCACGCCATATTTCTTACCTTCCTCTGGTGCCTCTACCTCTGCCTCTTCCATTAAAAGATCTGCTCCTTTGATTATAGGTGGTAGCCCTTGCCTGAAATGCTCTTTCCTCTCCTTTCTCATTGGTTCTATTCAATCTGTCTTCATAAGCCAGTAATAACCCCATCAATGCATCATAGGATAATTTTGACAGATCTTTTTATTCCTCTATAGCAGCAACCACATGATCATATTTCTGAGTTAGACTTCTCAGAATTTTGGCCACCACAATCTCCCCTGACATGCTTTCTCCAAATGATTTCATATGGTTGATAATGACTTTTGCTCTAGTCATGTACTCCTGCACAAATTCTCCATTCCTCATGAGCAAAGTTTCAAATTCTCTTCGAAGAGATTGAAGTCTCACCATTTTGATCTGCTAAGACCTTTGATACTATTCTTTCAATGTGTTTCCAAGTCTCCCTTGTTGTTTGGGCATCTGAGATCCTGGAGAAAACAATTTTGTGTAAGCCTTGTTGTATAAAAAACAAGGCTTTCGCATCCTTCTTCCTATTTTCTCTCAACTTGACTTCATCTTTCTCACTTTCAGAAAATCCATTCTCTACCAACTCTCACAGCTCCTGAGATCTGAACAAGGTTTTCATTTTGATACTCCAATGATCATAGTTTTCTCCTTTTAAGACAGGAATCATGGAAAGGTGAGACGCATTTTGAGATAAGCTTCCATTGCTAGCCATGTTGACAGCCAAGTGTAACAACCCAGCTCTGATACTACAAATGTTAGGGATATGAATTACTGAAAGTGTAAAGAAGAAAAGGAGAAGTTCTTTTACTGGTTGAAACTGATGCATTATTCAGATGAGAAATAGCAATAGTTATAGACATGCTTACAGCTGAAAAAAGAACAAATGAAATAACAAACTAAAGCTGATTTCCAGCAACTTATTTCCTAACAATTTGGAACTAAATTTGACAGCTAAATAACATAACAAACAGAGCTTGATTTTCGGTTGACCAATTCATGAAGCATTCTCAACACTAAATTGGTCACAGCGCCATAAAATAATACAAGGATTGCTCGAAGAATTCTTTATCTTCACGAGGACTCTTGATTTAGAATCATAGATCGTGATTTAAAGGCTAGCAATATTTTATTAGACACAGATATGAACCCAAAAGTTTCAGATTTTGATACGGCAAGGATTTTTAGTATTGATCAAACTCAAGCAAACACAAACAGGATTGTTGAAACATAGTAAGTTCTGAATTTTTAAATCTTTCTGCATGCTTGATATTGACTCATTAATCATTAATATATAGAGTTAGCTTTTTTCTTATACATCTTAATTGTACGTACTAACACTAAATGTTGTTTATTTTAATTTGTAGTGGTTACATGTCTCCAAAATAAGCAATGCATGGACAGTTGTCCATAAAGTCCGATGTATATAGTTTTGGAGTCTTGATTCTTGAGATAGTAACTGGAAAGAAAAACAGTCGTTCATTCTGTCAAACAGAGGAAGTAGGGGAGCTCTTGAGCTATGTGAGTATAAAATCTTTCCCTTATATTCTGTTACCACTTGGATCATTATTATAAAAAAGAAAGTTAAAGAAAATTTTGGTAAATTGAGCTTTGACTGAGGGCTTGAACTCGAGATTTTATAGTTATAAATGACTCTAATACCATTGAAGAAATCTTTAGCTTACTTGATAATAAGAAGGAACTTGAGTAATTTGGAGAAAGTGTGGTTATGTTACAATTTTTTTTGTTGAATCATCTTTAATCACGAAAGCTTAAGTTAAGCCAATATTATTAGATTCTCTATTTGTTTATATTTTGGTGTTTATTTTTGTAATCCACTAATATGGGATTTGATATTTCAACAACCATTATACAAAAGACTCATTGGATTTGGCTAAAGCAATTATTGGCTTATTGCAGGTTTGGAGGCATTGGAGAGATGGGAAGCGATTGGAGGTGTTGGATCCAAGTTTAAGAGGTTCTTATTCCAGAAATGAAGTCATTAGATGCATACATATTGGATTGTTGTGCGTCCAGCAAGATCCAACTGATAGACCTACAATGACAACAATTATTCTTATGCTTAACAGTCAATCTGTTGCTCAACCATTACCTAAACAGCCAGTACTTTTCTTTCACAGTACAAGTGAGTAGAACTCGGTGACAAAGGAGATGGAGTCAGATCAATCTACGAGCAAGTCCATCCCATTGTCCATTGATGAAACATCAATTACTGAAGTGTATCCTAGGTAGTGCAAGGAAATATGTCCAAATAAGGATATTTTTATAAGTGTTAGAATTTGGAACTCAAAACTTGCATATAGATATTACCACACAAATATTGTAGACGCATAGAGAATGCAAGAGATTGCATGCTAGAGACTTGTTAGAAATAGCATGGACTCGTAGAAAAGAAAGTGGAAATCAAATGGGGGGATGGAGGTCCAGTCTCAGATAAAAAGCATGGTTGTTAAAATCGGACCGGACTAGTTGGTTGAATCGAAAAAATTAAGAATCAAACTAAAGACGATCCGGTCAGTCTCAAAAATCCGTCCCTCAAAAATAGGTTAAAAAATTGGTGAGCCAGTCGAACCGGGCCGTTTTTTCCGGTTCGAGAGGGTCATAATTTTTATTTAAAATTTTTTTAAATTTTTTATTTTTGATTAAAAATAATAAATGTCAAATTATATATATATATATATATATATATATATATATATATATATATATATATATATATATAGAGATTTTTTTTTCTGTTTTTATATGATAAACACAGATATAATGTGTGATTTTTTATATATC
>CANXYC011310908.1:0-15266 GCA_948193065.1 Aleurites moluccanus
TGGAATTCTTTCCATCATTTAATCACTAATTCGATACATATGCATCAAATATACACCATTCTATTATTTAAACCTATAAAACAACAAACATCAAATCATCATTCCTTCATCATCATATTCGGCCACTTTGGTTCTTCCTCCAAATGAATTTGTTTCAATCATTTAACCACTAATTCATGTTAAACACATCAAATAAACATCATTTGGACAAAATAATTCATCAAAACAACACTTTGATTCAAAGTTCTTCCTATTAGGTTTTCCATTCAACTTTTTGAATTTCTTTCATCCAAAACATGTTTTGAACACTAATAAACATCAAAGAATATCTTAAGAACATATTTGAATCAAAAGAATCACAAAATCAATCTCTTACCAAAAGTTCTTCAAAATCTTCAAAGGATTGATTTGTCACTTTTTCTAGTTTTTCCTTTGAATCTATGGATATATTTGTGTTTAGGATGATGGAATTAACAAGTTTCCATCAAAAAATGAAAGAAAACAACAATATTTGATGGTGTTCTAAAGTGGCCGAAAGTTTGGAGGAAAGAGAAAAGTTGGCTGAAATTTTTGGCTAAGGAAGATGATGAATAATGAAGGGGTGGGGAAAATCTATGTAAAAATCAAATGGTGCAATCCTATGCTTTGAGTTAATGGTACAAATGGTGAAATCTAGCTATCCAACCATCCATTCCTTCATCTTTTCATCCAATGGTTAGATTTAGATGAGCTTACAAGGATTCCATAGGTTTGCATACACTATATAACTCCATATAGCATAGGAAAAGACTAAACTACCCTTAGTTCAATTGAAATCCCAAATCGAGCAACTTAGCCTGGGATTATTTTCTACCGGGTTTAATTCTCCAATAATTATTCATTTAAACATAATATCATTATTTTCATATCCTAATATTCTTTTCTACCTTCAAATATGCTATTTATTCCATAAAAACTCGAAGGGGTGCGAAATGACCATTTTGCCCCCAGTTCATCAAAAACTCAATTTTTTCTAATTTTGTCCTAACAACCTTTAAACCCCTTTAACTCATGTAGAACATCATAAAACATGCACATATATTCAATTCAAGCATAAACATACAATATTACACAACTTTCAATTCAAGAAAAAATTTCTCCCTAGTTGCCCCTTTATGGTTCAGGTTCTAAGTTATAGGTGAGGTGTTACATTATCCCAAGTCAGTAATTGTCAATCTTCCATCCAAATACCTTCTAAGTCAATTGAGCCTAGTCGAGTTAGAGTCAGAGTCAAAGTCAGAATTGAAACCTGAGTTAGAGTCTGTGTCAATTAAGTCTTTTTCCTCTTTTTCTAATTTGAGTTTGTAATGAACTCTCTTAGTCTATAACCAGTGATGATGGAACATTTACACTTAATTAAGAATTTGATCTTTTATGATAAATGCCTGTGTTTTCATGAATCCAATCTAAATGAGATATCAGAAAAAAAGGTGAAAAAAAAAGAAGAGAAAGAAAAAGAAAAAAGAGAGCAAAGAATCGATTAACCTTAGCACATATGAAAAAAAAATAATTACATACATTGCATCGTCATATTTTGATAAGACAACTTTGTGCATGGCAATCAAAGAATTCATGAACTGTTTCGTATGGGAGCCTAAAGATATGATGGGTATTGATCCAAGCATAGCAGTTCACAGAATTTCGGCTCATGTGCATATGAAGCCTCTCAAGTAGAAATTAAGAAGACTCAAAGCAGAATGGTCTTTTAAAGTCAAAGAGGAAGTGGTGAAGCTACTGAAAAATGAGTTCATCAAGCCTGTCACGTACCCTTCAAAGTTGGCCAATATAATACCAATCCCCAAGAAGGATAGAAAGGTGAAAATGTGCATGGATTATAGGGATTTGAACGAAGCCTATCCCATGAACGACTTTCCCTTAACCCACATCAACTTACTGGTTGAGTACATAGAAGGGTCTAAAGTAGTCTCTTTGACTAACTTCTATACGGGTTATAATTAGATTTAAGATAACCCTTTCGACAAAGAAAAATAACCTTTATAACTGAATGAGGCACCTATTGCTACAAGGTCACACTTTCAAAAAGAAGTGAACATACTGAAAAAGAAAGAAAGAGCATAGATCCAATACTACCGGTCTTCCCCATACCATCCTCAGACTAATAGTGCGGTGGAAGTAGCTAATAAAATTATCAAGACCATTCTACAAAAGATGATCCTAAGTAACAAAAATTGGTACGAGTATTGAACTTCCATTTGTATGCTTACAGGGGCAATAGAAGTGGTACTACCCTTTGAGATGTAAGTCCAATCTATAAGGACGATGTAGGAGAGACAACTTGATGAAGTATAATGCATTAAGAGTTATCATGATTAGTTGAATGCCATTGATGAAAAAAAGATGAATGCCCTTATGAACACCCATTTTTTGCACCCGTCGGACTCGTGTTTAGCCGATTGGCACTCACCGAAACTAAGCTTTCGCGCCGGCGAACTCAGAAAATGTCAAAACTAGGTCCGGGCCTCGGCTGCCACCCCCTAGGGAAGGCATTGCCGCCCTCTCAACACCCCCTTCCGGCGGTACTGCCCTTCTTCTTGAGCGGCGCTGCCACCCTCCTCCGGTGGCAGCCCCCATACCTATAAATAAAGACCCCCTCCTTCATAATTTAGACTCCGAAATCTCTGGAAGTCAATTTTTCCTTCTCGAATTTCACCTATTCTCTCTCATACACTGATTTCTTCTTATTTTTTTTAACTCTCTTTGAGTTTAAAAAAGGACCAAATTTGGGGCCAATGGAGCCCAATTTTCTTTAGTTCTCTTTGGACTAAAGAAGGACCAAATTCGGGGCGTGTGGAGCCTTAAAATCATTTTTAAAATAAAATCACTATGTTGGTTTGCTTGTTTCTCTTTTTTTGACAGGTAAAAGGCAATTCAACCATCAATCCAACCGGGCTTTAACCTATCTAAAGTGGAACTCCAATCCGGAAGAACAATCAAATGTCGCCTTCCCAAGAAGCAAAGGAGAATGTATCGTCTCCTAACTTTTCCTATTTTCGATAGAGCATCAAAATAGGCAAATCTCCTTTATTTTGATAAAGCATCAAAATAAAGAATCACAAAGATGATAAATTGGGCATAAAATAACCCTTCTTCGCAAGAAGGGAGAACTGCATAGGTTTTGATTCCCATTCAACGGGATACGCATACAAGCTACGTAAGGGCTTCAAATCCAAAAAGATCAAAGTGATCTCTTTTCTATTAATTAACTGCTTTATTGAATGTATTATTCGGGGAATGTGTGATCGACCTAGAACCCATAAGAGCTAGAGTCGATATCCTATATTTTGAGATTCTTGAATTATAATAATTTAATTATCGCTCTCTTAACTGCTTTATCGCTTTCATCCATTCATTCACTTGCTCATGCATATTTATATCTCATCCTTTAAACTGCTCATAAAAAAATATTGTAAATCATGGTTAAAATTAGAAGCCAAGTTCAACCGAAAACCTAGTCCCCGAATCCTCTTTGGTTTCGAAGACTAGTACACTTATATTTCCTTTGGGATAAAATTAGAGTCAAAAATGGGTTTTTACCTTGAATTCTCCCAACAAAAATAACTTAAAGTGGCGACTTCAAAACGTCCAAATCATTTTCAAAAGGCGCTAAGGTCGCCTCCTCCGTGAGAAATCGTCCCTAAAAATGAGAGCATCCCCGATCCCCTGGATCCGTAGGAGGAGGTGCTCGGGCGAGGCCTCACAGCCCTGTACTAGATTCAATGGTATCAATAAAAACTAGCTCAACATTTCAACAAGAGGGTAATTAATAGTGATTTGGAAGAAGGCAACTTAGTGCAAAAGGAAATCAGAGCTCCCATTCATGATCCAAGAGGCAATTTCGAACCTAATTGGCCCATACATACTCAAGAAGATTATATGTGGTAGAGGTGCCATACTTATGGATCTAGACTAAAATGAATCTAAATCAACTAAACAGATATTTTGCATAATCTGATCATACATTGTACAAATAAGAAATATGTGGACCTAACTCTCAAAAATCAAAAGGAAAAAAGAAAAATGTGGAGATAAGTAGGTAGTCATCTTTGGGTGCGGTTTAAATTATAATAAAATAATCATTCTATGCCAAATTCTCAAATGATTTTCTGATTCTTTACTAGCCAACTAAGCTGAAAACTGAAAGGGTGGTTTAGGCAAAAATTTGGGTAAGCTCACTAAGCTAAAAACCTGAAAGGACGTCTTAAGCAAAATTTAAAGTTGCTCGTCAAGTCAAAAACCTGCAAGGGCGGCTTGGTCAAAAGTTAAAGTAGAAAAAGTAAAAAAGAAAAAAAAAAGAAGAAGAAAAAATATATAAAAAGAAAAGAAAAATGGAGAGACTAAAAGCAAGAAAAATATAACATACCATATCGTGTGTCATTCACCGTAATCATCTTTGGTGATAAAAATATACAAAGTATCATGGCTTATCAGAAATCATGTCACATCTAAATACAATTTTGTCAAATCCCGTCTTATCAAAATTCATGTCTCGCCATCCAGTCAAACAATAATTTATGACTTGACAAGTCTATCCAAACCAAAAGTTAGATGAAGGAGACCTCGAGATCCTAGAAACCCAAAATACAAGTTTAGAAATCAAAGTCAAATAGAAGAGGATAAGCCTATAGCTAAAACAGTTGATTTGGTAAATATGTTTAAGCTCTCGTCCTCCTAGGGTGAATGTTTTATCCGAGTTGTCGTCATCCTTTGAGGCATCAGAAACCCCTATCCTAGCTTCACCATGCTCAATAGTTGCAAATTCCTCTATCTCCATCCCAGCCATAAGTCTGGAGCCTCCCTTAGTCTCCTCAGTCTTCGAGTCATTCTCTAGCTCACGAGTTAAAGTAACCCTCCTTATCTTCTCAGTACGCCATACTATTTTATTAAGGCAATTTCGAAAAGGTAATGAGATTATATTCTAAACAGAGAAGGAAAATTAGATTTTAAAAAAAAAAAAAAGTAAAGAAGAGCTCACTAAATTGAAGACTTGAAAAGACGACTTGGTAAAAATTAGAGCAAGAAAAAAATTTCTGAGTTAAAAATTAGAAAGGGTGGCTCGGTCAAAAATTAGTCCAAGCAGATAGGAAATTATGAAAAGATGATATCCGATCTCAAACATAAAGGAAATAAAAAAAGCAAAAGGTTAGATAAACAGAAAGCCAAACAAACAGAAAAACAGAAGAAGCAGAATAAATTGAAAAGTAGAAAAACTCATTCTGAGGAAGAATCATTTTCTTACCTGATGGATAATCGGGCCAACTGACAAAAACGCCCTTAATCCTACAACAACTATCCAAGTTGTGCGAGGTCTCATAAAAAAAAGATACCAGCAATATAAAAGCCATATCCCATCTAATCAACCAACTCAAGGCCAAATCTGGCCAAACCCTCACCTAGCAGACTTGAACCAATATGACAGGACCACACTTCAGGCCAAATCTAACCAAACCCTTACTTAGCATACTTCAACCAATCTGACAGGACCAACCAACTTAAAGCCCAAATCTGGCTATATCTTAGCACTTGAACCAATTGTGAACACTCAATTTTTACACCCCTCGGACTTGTGCCAAATCGAACTGTACAAATCAGAATAAAACCCATACATGAATGGACTCAGAAAGCATCAGAATGGGTTTAGGCCTTTGCTACAACTCTGAAGGGAAGGCATTTCCACCGTCCTTAAGGGGCGGTGCTGCCGACTCCCTTTGACGGTGCTGCCACTCCCTTGGCGGTGCCGCCGCATCCTTTGGGCGGCAGCTAGTAGCATGTGCTGCGGTGCCACCCCCTTTGAGATCCTGTGCCGTCAACCCCCCTTTGGATGTGCCACCACCCCCTCCGACGGCACCAGGTTGCTCTAAGCCTCTCCTATAAATACTTGACCGCCTTAACCTAGTTCTGGGCCCCGAAATCTTTTGAAGTTGAATTTTTATTCTTAGATTTCTTTTCTTCTCCCTCATATACCTATTTTTTCTTATTTCTTTAACTCTCTTTGAGTTTAAAGAAAAACTCTTTAGGGCATGTGGAGCCCATTTTCTTTAGTTCTCTTTGAGCTAAAGAAGAACCAAACCCGAGGCGTGTGGAGCCTCAAAATTGTTTCCAATATAAAATCACTCTGTTGGTTTGCTTGTTTTCTTTTTGAATTATCAGATAAAAGACAATCCAACCATCTTCCCGTCCTTCAATCAATCTAAGGTGGAACTCCGACCCGGAAGAGCAATCCGTCCGCCGCCTCCCTAAAGTGCAAAGGAGAATGTATCGTCTCCTAACTTTTCCTATTTTGATAGAGCATCAAAATAAATAACTCATTTTCTTTAGTTTGATAGAGCATCAAAATAAAGAACCAAAACATGTTAAATTAGACATAAACTCAACCCTCCTTTGCAAGAAGGAAGAACTGCGTGGGTTTTAATTCTCATTCGATGGGATACACAGGCAAGATATTTAAGGGCTTTAAATCCAAAAAAGATCAAAACCATCTCTTTTCTATTTTTTTTTCTTTAATTAATTGCTTTATTAAATGTATTCTCTGGGGAATGTGTAATCAACCTAGAACCCATAAGAGTTAGAGTTGATATCCCCTAGTTTGAGATTTTTGAATTGTAATAATTTAATTTATCGCTCTTTTAACTGTTTTACTGCTTTATTTTATCGCTTTTGTCCATTCATTTACTTGCTCATGCATCTTTATATCTCATCCTTTAAACTACTCATAAAATGTTATAAATCGAGGTTAAAATTAAAAGCCAAGTTCAACCGAAAATCTAGTCCCGAGTCCTCTTTAGTTTCAAAGACTAGTGCATTTTTTTTCCTTTCGAATAAAATTGGAGTCACAATGGGTTTTTCCTTAAATTTTTCCAATAAAAATAACTTAAGGTGACGACTTCAAAACATCAAAATCATTTTCAAATAAAAGGCGCTAAGGTTGACTCCTCCGTGAGAAATCACCCAAATAAGCATTCTGATCCCATTCAGTTGGACAAGACACGATGCTCAGGTGAGGCCTCACACCAATCTGACAAAACTAATCCAACTCTTGGCCAAATCTGACCATAGCCTTTCCTAGATCTTACAGGACTAATCTACTTTAAGCTGAGCCCAAGTTCAACCATCCAAGATGAATCCTTAAACCTAAACTGAGCATGGTTTAACCAGTCTGAAAGAATTACCTTCAACAATTCTTCATACTGGACTATAATTAGTATGACTCTAATTCGCAACCAATATGACAACATCATCAAAATCTCCTTTTAGCCAAACTAGAAAGCTGAAATCTCACATTCCCTACAGTTCTTCAGACAGCCCAAAGTGACCAAGTCACCCTTGTCCCAAATCACCTTTCCTTGAAAGTGGGGCATTTATGGGACATCCCAGTGTACCAAATCACATCTCATTGTGTTTCATTGTTTAACTTCACATTTGCATGAGCATGCATATTAGTTGCATAAATCATTCGTAAAATGTGTACATCTCATTCAAACATGAAGGGTCTAGCATTATATTATCCCAAAAGACAATAAAGTGTATAACATAGCATTATACATCATCTAGTATTTGTTTGGAACTCAAACATAACAAGAAAGGAAATAAAGCACAAGCTGATGATCCCTTGGACAAAACAGACAATCGAGACAATAAGACAGAAAAGACAGTCAGATAGAATAAACAATCAAGACAATAAGGCAAAACAAACTATCGAGACAATCAGATAGAAAAGATAGTTAGACAAAATAGACAATCAGATAGAAAAGAACAAACAGGTCAGACAAAGTAGATAGTTAAAGAGCAGACACTCAAATAGAACAGAACAAATAGGTCAGACAGAGCAGACAGTCAGACAGAGCATAAAATAAGATAAAATAGAATAAATAGGTCCGATAGAGCAAACAGTCAAATAAAATAGAACAGACAAGTCAGGCAAAGTAGACAGTCAGATAAAGCTAACGATCTGACCAAATAGATAGCCGTACAAAACAAGCAGATGTGTAAAACAAATAGCATTCATAAAAGTCAGAATGGACAATGATTAAAGCAAGTAGACAACGAAGTCAGAGAAAGCGGACAGAAAATAGAACAAACAGATAGCAATACAAAATAAGTAGATGGGTAAAATAGACAACATTCATAAAAGTCAAAATGGACAATGATCATAGCAGGTAGACAACAAAGTCGAAACAAGCAGATATCAAATAGAACAAACAGACGGCAATCGAAAAAATAGAGTAAACAAACAGTTAATACTTATAACCCAGATGAGAATCCTCCGGCTGGTGAAGCCGTTCCCCCTCTGAATACCCATACAAAGCTAGCTCCACTCCATGAGTCATCTAGTAAGTATGACAAACCCTTCTCTGTGAAAGATTGCATAAATAGAGGAAAAGATCATAAATCATCATCAAGAAAGGTGTAACTCCTTAAACTCAAAGCTCTTTTCAATTTGGAGCATCCTAAATTGTATCTAACTCCTTTCAAATTGCGTTGCATCAAACTCTTTTAAAATTGAATCACAACAAAATCTTTTCAGTTGCATCATATCATACTCTTTTTAACTCCCTTTATTTGCCTAACAACAGTGCCACATTTTCCAAAATCATTTTCAAAATCCCAAGTAGACTGTGGCTAATTCAAAAACATTTTTGAAGTCCAAGCAGATCGTGACAAATCTAAAATCATTTTTAAAAGTCCAAGCAGATTGTGACAAATTCAAAACCTAAGCAGACCGTGATAAATTCAAAATCATTTTCAAAATCCAAGCGGCTATCAACACTCACTCGTTTCCAGAACAAAACCTTGTGTGCTTGTCTTAACACCCAAGACATTTTCAAACAGAACCTTGCATACTTACTTTAGTATCATTATCAAACACTTTTAGGAAAATTTTTGTTTTCAAAAATTATCGAACCCTTTTAAGGGAACTTCCATTTAAAAAAAAAAATTAATGGACCCTTTTAGGGGAACTTTAGTTTTCAAACTTATCAGACCCTTTTAGGGGAACTGCCATTTTTAAAATTATCAGACCCTTTTAGGGGAACTTTCATTTTCAAAATTATCGGTCCCTTTTTGGGAAATTTGAGTCTTCAAACTTATCAAATCCTTTTAGGGAAATTACAATTTTCAAACTTTTCAGACCCTTTTAGGGAAAGTGTTGTTTTTAAATTTATCAGACCTTTTTAGGGGAACTTTAATTTTCAAAATTCCTAGAACCTTATAGGGGGAACTTCAATTTTCAAAATTATCATACCCTTTTAGGGGGAACTCCCATTTTCAAAATTATCAGACCTTATTAGAGGAACTTTAATTTTCAAAATTTCCTGACCCTTATAAGGGAACTACAATTTTCAAACTTATTAGACCATTTTAGGAGAATTCCTGTTTTAAAAATTATCAAACCTTCCTAAAAGCAGCCTTAGGATCCCTTTGCCTGATCAGACTGGGTAGCTTGCATGTTCACTATCGTCATGATTACTTTTCAATAAAAAACAATCATGATGAGGGGCAGACGTGAACACTTAATATTGCAACTTATTGCATATACCTATATTTTGGCATGTTTTGAATCAAGCATTGGATCATTGGCGGATTAACCAGGCATCCCTGAACCTTCAGAGCACTCCCAGGACATAGCCAAACTCATATTAGACTTAATAGAACCCGCCATAGACTCAAAGGATGGAAGAATAACCTGAAATGCTCGAGCTTGGGCCCAGCATGCCTACTGCCGTAGGCAAGGCTTGGCGGTTACTAGCGGCTTCCGCAAAGCTTACTGGCAACAGTGCCATGCTCTGGTGGAGGCGGTGCAACCAACCTTTGCTCCTTGAGCCGCTAGCTCTATCTGGTGCATGCACAAGCCCATTGCATGACACTCCAATGACACATCCAAATCTGTTCGATGAAAAATTACCATTTTGCCTTTTTTTCCCTATAAATATCCCCTCCTATTTCATTTGAAGACATCTCTTAGCTTTACAAGTTGAATTCTTCTTAGCAAAGTTTTTCTCTTATCCCCCAGCCAATTTTCTCTTAATTTTCAAGTGGTTTAACTCTCTTTAAGTCTAAACCGGTTTCTCTAATTCTCTTTGAATTTAGAGAAATTGAAGATCGACATTGGCCAATAGAACACTAAATTAGTCCTCTTTGGGTTAATTTTGCAAGACAAGTGTCTGATCCAATTCCACCACTCCGAGACTGAAAAGTGAAATTTCAGTCCGAAAAATGACTCCGACCATCGCCCACTTGAAAAAACCAAAGAAATGTATAATCAGACTTTCGCAATCTAACCCGATATCATGAATCAGATCCCTAACTAGAACAAATCAGACCTGTGAACTAAAATCAGACCAAATCAGACTTGTGAACTAAAATCAGACCCAAACCCTTCGCAAGATGGGTGAACGACGTAGATTTTAATTTTCGTTCAAATGGGATACGTCGGCATGCTTTTAATCAAGCATCAAATCCAAATCCTAAAATCATTTTTTTCCTTTTGATTGCTTTAATTTTGTTCATTTAGGAGAATTTATGATTGACCTAGAACCCATAAGGGTTAGAGTCAATATCTCCTACTTGAATTCAGGAATTTGTGATTAACCTAAAACCCATAAGGGTTAGAGTTAATATCCTCAATTATTAATGATGTAATTATTTAAATTCTTTACTGCTTTCTGTTTATTTATTGCATTAGCATCCATAAAACTGCCATGCAATTAAACTGATCATGAAAATAATATTTTTTAAGTCGTGATTAATCTAAAGCCAAGTCCAAGATAATCTAATCTTCAAATCCAACTTGATTCAAAGATCTAGTGTATTTTATCCTTGTATTATTAATTGGAGTAAATTTTATATTTTTACCTTATATTTTTCATTAAAAAATAAATTAAGGTGACGGCTTCCAGAAACATATTTCAAAACCAAAATAATTTGAAAATAGAAAACATGATAAACAAAAAATCAATCACAATTAATCTTTCAAAAATAAAACAAAAAGGCGACAAAGCTCACGACGTGTGACCAAACCCCAAATGAGCGTCCCGATTCCTCGAGTGGACCAGACGAGGCGTTCAGGCGAGATCTCACAAATACGACAACTGTAATTATCATAAAATAAGGGTTATGAGTCTACCTATCAAGAAGAACAATACATTAAATCATTGCCAATCAGAGTCATCACCTCAATCATATCACATCACTATCATAAGGTTCATACTTAATAAAATGACATAACAACTAGACTGAGGAAGCTCAGTTACCCTCCAACTCAACAAATTCATACAAAATAATGATAATGAAAGAAGTAATGAAAATAATAATGTGGAGTTCTAGAGTTTATATTACAGTATAATATGAAAATAATTACATAACTAAATAAAATATTTTCACTGCATCATGATGAAAGGTAGGGATAACTCAACAAAAAATTTAACTTCCTTATGCTAAACTTATAAGCTAAAAGAACATTGAACAGGGGGTCAGTATTCAACTCAATGAGTTATATAATGATCAATATCAATGTTTTTAAAACCGGACTAGTTAAAAAACAGGTGAAGGCAGATGGTCGAACCAGTTAAACCGAAAAAAACTGGTATACATATATATGTATATATAATTTGACATTTATTATTTTTGATCAAAAAAAAAAAACTAACCCATTCGAATCAAAAAAATTGGTTCGGTTTGATTGGTTTATCGGTTTTGGGGGACAAATTTTTGGGGTTGACCGAACTAATCCTTAGTTTAGTTCTCCATTTTTTTGGTTCGATAGGCCACTCCGCTCCGGTTTTAACAACTATGATCAATACAACATACCATTCAAATGTCATGCATGCTCATTCATAATATTAAATACACAAATAATCACATCATTATATAAATCATCCAAAGATAGAAATTAGTTAATAAGAACCACACAAACCTCAAACTGAGGAGTAAATCCCATATTTATCTCTTTGAATTCAAATATTATCTCTTAAATCTAATATATAGGATTCTATCATCTCGGCCTAAGCCTGAGCAGTGCCAATAGATCGATTGAACAGTGCCAAGTGATAAGTAAGTCTCAACAATCTCCTTATTCATAGCTCATTATATCATATTATCATAACCATAATCACAATCATGTATGGCACTATATCATTTTGACCCTGTCCGAACATCCACAAGTAATATGCATCGATCAAAATTATAACAACTTTATATGGTAACGACATTCATCATGCTTCTATAATCTAATATATATATGCACACATACACACACAAACAATCATTTCATATATGCATACGTGAAATTGAATAAATAAAAGGGAATGAGGTGTAATACTAAACTATATAACTCACAAACTTAACGAAAATCTAATTAGCTCTATCGAAATACTTGTTGACTGATGGCTAAGAAGATGCCTGAAACACATATAATGTATAACATACAAAAATATTAGAATACAAACAATATAAACTTTAACCTTAAAAGTTATATAGCTTAGTGGTAAAGAGCAAAACTCCTTGGGAAAAAGTATCGAGTTCGAGTCCTCTCCTCGTCAACTAGGCGTGCAACCCACCAAAATAAGAGTGGTGTCTCATAAAAAAAAATTTCCTCCCCATTAACACTAATTACTAACATCGCAGTTAATATGGGAGCAATCTAACAACGCAAAACCCTTTAAAAAAAACCTTAAAAGTTATACTCAATCGTCTCTAAAGATTCTACTAAAATTTTGGCAAAGCCTCGCTTATAATTAGGAGATTTTCCCACTGAAAAAAAAAAAAAAACTTTTATATATCTCAAAGGACTTACAATAACTAACATCAACTTAATTACCCTCCTGGATCTTCAAACTTAGCAATCAACCTAACAATCTCAATAAACTAAATAAACACAATCTTAACCATAAAATATTATTAAAAGAAGATCTTATGTAAAAAAATAATTTGTAATTTAAAAGTTTTTAAATATATTTTATACATACTTATAAACTTTTATAACTAATTATCATGTAAAACATAATTCTTTTAAATCATATATTATACATATACACTTGCTTATAACTCTATAAAATCATTTATTTGAGCTTTATGACTCAAATACCAAAATTTATATTTTTACATATGCTAGGACACCACTATAATTCAACTTAACTTCAAAACATTCCATTTAAATACTTTACTTAAAACTAAGCTAATATAATTAAAGAAGGTTATCGAGAATATAAATTAAATTCAAATAAATTCATATAATTTCATAATTATTTTAAATTATCAATTTAGTATTGAAACAAGCAAATATAGGTAGAGTATTCATTTTCTGTATATTTAGACATCGAAACTAACTTAATAGAAGAGTGTTTTAGTCAGAGTTGAATCTTCATAAACTAATTTATGACTCACAATGTACGCGTGGAAGGCAGCCTACTAGAGTTTGCATACCAATGATAGCGCGTGGGATCCACTCACTGATGACCAGCTAACGACATGCTGCTGCCGACAATGGCGTTAGCATTGAAATTTACACCATTATATAGGTCTTTACTCATAGGCTTCAAATATGCCGGCAGTGTTGTCCAACATTCCTAGTCTCGTCGAAAAAGGCTTTGAAAGGTACGAAAGATCAAAACTTTTCTCTTCGATTTTGGTGGTGTTTGGTGTCCTCATTAGTTAGGGTAGGCACCAAAATACTTCTAGGTTCACTAGCTATCAGACAATGCCAAGTTTACTTTAAATTATGGTCGGAATCGTGTCTGGAAATTCTCTCAATGGTGAGTGTCCATACTACTTATGGTGACATGTATGGTGGCTCACTGGGGAGTTTCACATCACGCTTCAAATGGCAAGCTTGTCGATCGACGAACTACGATATAGTGTGAGTGGTGTTGAAGGACGGCCCGCGGTCTCTCTCTCTCTCTTTCTCTCCTCATAATGTTGATATAATCTTTTGTTTCCAATTGGACAACTTCTTATTGGCTTTTAAATAGCCAATCAAGAGCTGTCCCATCATTTTAAAAAAATAATAAATATTTTAGATAATATGTATTAATCAAAGAAATGGAATTACAAGAAATACAAAGTAGTTTGGGGGTTAATTTATTGACCATATGACTCACTATTTTCAATTTTACACGTAAAAATATAAATAAATTGTAACACCTCAGCTTAAATTTGACTTAACTTTTAAAGAAGATTTTAGGGGGGAGATTTTTCTTTTCTTTTAAATGTGTTATTAATCTGCATTTATGTATGAAATTGACAGTATGCATGTTATTTGAATTGATTTTGAGCATAGAAGTGGTCTAAAGGCTGTTAGGATTTAATCGAGAAATTTTGAGTTTTTGATGAACTGAGAGCAAAATGGTCATTTTTCGCCCGTCAGATTTTAATGGATTTAATATCATATTTGGAGGTAGAAAAGAATTTAAAAACTTGAAAATGACATTATTTAATTTATTTGAGTATTAGTTAGAGAAATAAACCTGGTTGAAAAATGATTCCCGAAAAATTATGCAATTTCGGTGTTTCAATTGCACTATGGGTATTTTGATCTTTTTCTTTATAATATGGAGTTATAGAGTGTGTACAACCTTATGGTATTAGTTTAGACTTGATTAAATCTAACCATTGGATCAAATGATGAAGAATTGGATGGTTAGATGAATAGGTTGCAAAATCGCTATCATAAGCTCAAAGTATAGGATTTTTGCCATTGGTTTTGGATTTGGTGTGTTAAATGTATATGATATCCATCTTAGTTGACTTTGGATGAACCAATAGTATGAAAGTAAGAAGAATGGATAGTTGGATGACTAGGTTTCACTAAAACTACTATGAAACCTAAACCATTGGATCACATCTTTAGTATTTGGATAAATTTCTCCCACCACACCATTTTGTCTTCTTCTTCCTTAGAAATTTCAGCCAAAACACCTCCATTTTTGTCCAAGTAAGGTTCGGCCATCACCTATCCCTCCCATTTCTTTTTTTTTTATTACATTTTTGATAGAATTAGATATATTCTATCATCCTAAACACTAATCTGGCCTTAGAATTCAAAGAAAAATCCATTAAGGCAACCAAATAATTCAAGGAAAATTTGGAAGAAATTTTAGTAAGTTATTAGTATTGAAATTCTATTGGTTCAATAATATTTATATGATGTTCCTTGTAAATATTTATGGATTAGAATTCATTTTGCATGGTTAGAATTCAAAGGAATAGGTTGAAAC
>CANXYC011310943.1:0-27017 GCA_948193065.1 Aleurites moluccanus
TATAGTGCTTAATCATTAGGTGTCAAAGAATAACTTAAGCACTTTCAAGGTTTTCAATCAATAAAGTATTTGGCCAATCATGCAAATTCAACCAAAAGAAATCATTTGAAATTTTAGAAGACATAAAAATAATCATTGATAATACAATTGATGCGTTCGACCAACAATGGAAATTTCAAAGCAATTTTAATAACTTGGTTTGAATACAATGTCAAGTAAAACAATATGTATATTACTCACCTCAATAGCCAAAACCCAAAAATCAAACTTCCTCCTCTATTCAACAAAGATAAAAGAAGTGATTATGAATCTCTTTGTCTTTCTCCTTAGATGCTACACATATAATTAAATATAATTTAGTATCAATTTGATATGAACTTACATTAATTAAAACTCTAATTAATCATCTTTCCTAAAATTCCCAAATCTTAGGATTAATTTCAACCTTCACTCAACTGGTAGCCTTAGTTCTTTTAGTCATATCTCCCTCTATATTTATCCAATTACTTCAATTATTTTTTTTTACTTAAACTAGACATCTCAGACTCTAATATATCCAAAATTCATATTTTTCTAAATATTACACAATTTATGACGGAATTTCGAAGTCGGTCATACATCCTGCAATCTACCCTAAAATTCCTACGCGAGTAATCCCTACTTTTTCACTTGTAATTCATTATGTAGATATTCAAATGCATTTTTGTTTTCAAAAATTTTTATCTAAGATATAAAGAAACATTTTGATGTTTTTCATTTTCCCTAATTTTGTCCTTAAGGTTCTCAAAACCTCAAAAAACAATAGGGTTTCTCAGTTAAAACCCTAATCCAAGTCAGTCTTAATCAGTATCTCACATCTCTTTACACAGCACGAATTGGATAAAACTTCCTTAAATGAATATAATCTACATATGCATATCTACAACTTTTATATTTTGTAAATTTTCAAATTCTAATTTTCGAGGCATGAAAACCCAATCTCAAAAATTTATCAACACACATGAATTTCAAAAATTTTAAGAATTTGATCATAATCAAACTTTCTTTCTCCAATTAGACCTCTAAACTACCATTAAAACTCATTAACTCAAATTATAGAGTTAGTTTAAGATTTTACCTCTTAAAGTCTTGAGAGAATTTTCTTTAACTATCTTCGAAGAAAATGAGCCTTGGAGATTGAGGTATGAAGATGGTTAGTGGTTTGAGTGAGTGAGGTGAAGCAAACTTTTAGAGAATTTTTATGGTGAAATTTTCGGTCAAGAAAAGAAGAAGAAGAATATAGAGATAATTTTCTCTAATTATATTTATTTATAATAATTAATAAATAATTAGAATTTTAGGAAAAGAAAATTTTGAGAAAAATGAAAAGGAAATTAACTTAGCCTTGTTTGTATTTTTATTAATTTAGTTGAAATAAAATAATTTAAATTTAGTGAAGATCCCTCCACTTGGACGGTTTCCTTGCACATTTAATTATTATTTATTTTATTTTATTTTTTTTAATTATTGGTCATATTTTGACTCTATTTCTCAAAATTTATAAAATTGTCATTTTCTTCTTCTTATTTTTCTATTCCTTTTACTTCTCTACTTAATTATTTAGATTTTATTAACACTCAATTCTATTTTTAACTTATTTATTATTCATCATATTTTAGATATGTGAAGAAAAATTGGATAAAGGAATACTTTAGAATTTATTAAAAATCAAACACCGATGGGTGTTCAAACTTAGGTTTTTCTTTTAAATCTTTTAATTGATTTAATTAATTAGTACTCTTTTTAATTCCATTTAATCCTCTAATTATTTTTTCCATGCTACTAATATATCTAACTTGGGTTAACCATAATTAATTCTAAGCAATGCACTTTTTAAAATTTATGAAAAATTAACTACTGACGCTCGTTTCTTATAACTATATTTTAATTATTTTAAATTTTCGTTTAGGGTTATTACATTTAATTATTTGTGAACTATTTAAATCAAATGCTTAATTCTTCTCAATAATTCCTTGACAACACAATGTTCCGTTATAAATGATGAAGCCATAAGTTAAACTCCAATGATTACAAGATGAATGTATATGTTTATGCCATGATGATGTTTAATTGGCACCAAAAACTTATTTTGTGACAAGTATGATAATTGAAATCACTATCTGATGGAGTTATTATCAGTCTTATACACAAATAGACCTACAGATACGGAATATTGTCTGATTCTTCTTAGGAAGATTACAAAGCATAGGGTCTAATCAATCTTACGTAGATAATGGATCATGCCAGCAATTATAATATTTAATAGATTTAAAAAGACCACATTTTTCATAGGCGATATCCTTATGATGAACCTATATTAATAGAAAGTGTTTATTTGATTATGTACCCATCTCTATGACATTTATGTTATGCTTATGTTGATATAAATTCTTATGTTCAAAACAATTATGACAACCTTCTATATAAAGATAACCAAGTGAAAATGTATAATAGTATATTCTCTACTCTCTAAGTTCTACGTATCCATGTTTATTCTATATCTTTCAGGTAACATGTAGTAGATAGCTTGAGTTGCTTGCCTCTTCTTCTTCAGCAAAAAATTGAAGACATCAATGTATTTTTTGGGTCTTAGAGTATTGTATTGTTTAGTTGCTCCATGTAGTTCAGAGGATTGAGTCTTGCATGAGAAGTATCTTTGAAGTCCTTTATTCTTGATAGCTTATTATGATTATGAAATATGTTAATTATAATTATGATTAATCTATATCAAATGTATGAATGTATATATAAATGTGGGGTATGATGATTATGAGATATATTTATCAGGTTATGGTTTTTTTATTAAATTCAGGTTTACGATTCTATGAATGGATGCTATAACTCTATGAGTGGTCAATAATTTTAAATTTATTCATACTTTAGGACATTCCCATTCCAAAAATCCAGAAGTGATAAACAATGTCTTTTTTCTCTCAATTTTCTATTATTATTAATTCTAGATTATCACTTGCTTAAAACAAAATGGCAATTGATCTGATTTTAAATTTTATTAAACTCTTTTTCCTCTTCTTTTTTATTTAGGTCACTCAAAATTTTATATTATACTTTTACCTCAACTAAAATCTTTATATTTCCCCTTTTCATTCTCACTGAAATTTTTGAACCACATACTTTACCCCTTCATTTTTTTTTTCTTTCGATTTTTTATTTGATTTAATTGTAGAATATAAAATATTAGTAAATTTTATTTGATTAATATTCATGATAAAGTTGTATATATATGTATATTTTATTTTCATTATATTTTACTTAATGAGAAAAAAAATAAAAATGTCGTACAATTCATTGCATTTGCATATATAAGCTTCTAGCCATTAGTTGAGGTTTCTCAATTTCCAAAAGTTATGCCTCCAATAATTATATTAGGCAAATTGGGTTCGGTTAAGCTTGTTGTTCTCTTGCTCTAAAAAAAAAAAAAAAAAAAGCAGCTATTCTAGCCTTTGCCTACTCTGGCTTCCTTAATTCTATGGGCTAAATTAAGCTTTGGCCATCAAGCTACAAATATCATCATGTAAAATTCTCTTTAAAATTGTCTTAATTCCAATAATAATCCATCATATTCCAAATATTACCATGGGGTTTGTGGGTCTGAATCCGAATCCCAATTAAAATGTCGGCTTAATGATTTTATATATATATATATGTGCATATCCTCAATTTTTTACAATTCATAATGTTATCTTGTTTTTGAAATTTTATTTTTATTTTTTTTACATTGTTAAATATGTAATTGTAATGTATATAATTTTATATTAATAAAAAATAAAAAAATATAAATAACATATAAAAAAAAAATCAATTTAAATAGTTTAGACTATTCTATGTCGTAAAATTTAATTTATTAATATTATAATTATACTGTATTGTGTTATTGACTTAAATAATCACTAAATTTTAGTGATAAATTTTAATATTATCACTCATTGGAAAAATTTTTTAATTTGACCACTTTATTTTCTAATTGATTTTATTTGATGGTCATTAATGAAATTTTTATTGATGATGTGATATGTCACGTCGATAATTTCAGTCAGACAAAAATGTCACGTAAGATGGCACGTGAATAAAATTATTACATCAGCATGACACATGAAATGGTAATTTTTAATGAGTTGTGGGTCCCGCTGGTCAGTTACTTAGAATGCTCCATGGATTTGAGGTGTAGATATATATTAGAAATAAATGTATAGAGAAAAAAATATAACTGAGAAGAATGATAAGAAATGTGTAAGATAATATATGTATGTGATATTTATTTTCATAATATATGAAGATAGTTATTACATTATGTGAGTATTGAAAAATTAGTAAATATGAATGAATTATCATAGTAAGGTTATAAGGTTGGATTAGAAATGTATTTCCTATGCGGGCTGAGATTGATACTATTCACATTAGGTATTACATTGAAATTACAGGGAAAACTATGTAGAATTTCATATTTGATCAAATAAAGGTTTAGGAGTTAATATGGTTATGGGTTTTACGGGTGTAGGTTATTTTGAATGTTCCCGCACCCTAAAACCGTCGTGTTTCAAATTTTTGGGACGTGACATCTTCAACAAGGTAACTATGAAGAAATGCATTATTAATATCTAATTGGTAGAGGGGCCATTATTTAACAGTTGCTAAAGTGATAAAGATTCTTACTATGACTAACTTTGCAAATGGTGAGAATCTTTCATGGTAGTCTAGCCTTTCAATTTGATTATAAACCTTTGTCACTAAACGAGCCTTATACTTGTCAACTTCTCCATTGGCTTTGTACTTGACTTTGAAAACCCATTTTGACCCAATTTCCTTTTTTCCAGCAGGTAAAACAGTAAGGTCCCATGTATGATTCTGTTATAGGGCTGTTAATTCTTGATTCATGGCAGTGACCTATTTAGGATCCAAGGAGGCTTTCTTGTAAGTTGTTGGTTCAATGACATGAGCAATGGTGACAAAAAAGAATAGTGAGAGGGTGATAACTAACCTGTGACAGAAGAACCATTGATAGCAGGTGGAACAAAAATAGTTAAATGAACATAATCTTAAAGCCAATAGGGTGGATTAGAAATTCTGGTGCTTTTTCTGAGGTTGAATAAGGGTAAAGGAAGAAAGAGGGTCATGAAATGAGGAATTGGAAGTAATAGGTGATAATGGAGTAGATGATTGGTTTGTTTGATATGGATGAACTAGTAAGTCTAAGGTATGCATTATGGTAATAGGACTAGGTATAGGTGATGATAAAGGTGAAACTAAGGGAGGTGAAGAAAGAGGTGAGGTGTGATGAAGGTGTTGTGTTATGGAAGTTTGATTAGTAGGAACTAAAGATTGTGAAGGTGGAGATGACAGATGAATTATCTAAAGAATAAGATTTTAGAGAGGAGTGATCAATAAAAGGAAGTATGGGAGGTGGTGTATTATCAGTTTGTGAAGGGCTATGTTTGAAAGGGAAAGTGGTTTCGAAAAAAATGACATCCCTATTGTAAAAATTTGATTAGTTTGTAGGTTGAACAATTTGTATGCTTTGTGATTTGTAGGGTAGCCAAGAAAAACTACTTTGATTGCCCTGTGATCAAACTTATCCTTGAAAGGAGAATTGTTGGTAGCAAAGCATAAGCAACCAAGGATTCTAAGGTTTATGTAACTATGTGCTTTACCAAATAAAAGTTCATAAGGGGATTTCCAATTGAGCTATTTGGAAGGTAAACTATTTATCAAATAAGTTGCAACTAAAATACACTCAAACAAAAATATTTTGGGTAAATGAGCTTGAACTCTCAATGCTCTAGCTATATTGAGAAGATGTCTATGCTTCCTCTCAACAGTGCCATTCTGTTGAGGGGAATATGGGTAGGTTGTTGATGATGGATACCTTTGGAGTTCAAAAAATTGGAGAGGTTGGTATTTAGGAATTCTAACCCATTGTTAGTCTAGATTCTTTGATTTGGGTAGAAAATTGGGTTTTTATTTGAAGAAATAACTTGGTGATAATAGTTGAATATTGGGATTTATGTTGAAGGGTTAGGGTCAAAGTGGCATTGGAGAAATCATCAACCACTGTTAAAAAATAATTGGCACCTGTGATGGATTGAATTTTATATGGACACCATAAGTCCATATGTAACAAAGCAAGTGGAGTATTAGTTGATGAATTGCTTTGAGAGAATGTAACTCTATGTTACTTTGCTAGTGGGCATATATGTCATTGAAATTCTAGAACGGATTTAGAAGGAAATTGATGTATATGTTGCAACGTTGCTAGTGATGGATGACCTAGTCTAGCATGCAGTCTTTGTCTTTGCTTATTCTCGAGTAAAATAAGAATTAAACCTAATAAAAAAATTTAATTTTCTCATACTTATGTTGAACAATTTTTTAAAGTCTCAAGAAATTAATATTTACAAATAATATATCAAAGCATTTCAAATCAAACTCCTATCTTAATTTCAAATAAATCTCATAATAATCATGTCTTGACTAATCATGCATTAAACCAATTAAAAGAAATTGTTGCATTTCAGATAGGCATATGTACACTAAATATCTTTAAATGTCTCTATCAAAAGATGTTAAATGAAATTACAAATCTTATAAGCATGTTAATGCAAACAATCTCTACTAATGGAATTCACAAGTCAAGAGAGGTCAATAGGAATTTACTAGACTTATAATGGGGTCAATAAGGTTAAATTAGCTATAAAAAAAAAAAGTTAAATATGCAAAAATGAGATAATCATGTCAAGTAAAATATAATTACAAACTTTCAATCCATCAATTCAAATCAAGGGAATTTTTCAAAGGTAAAATCACTTTGCTTTAGACAACATTCTTCTTGAAGTTTTTTTTTTTCTTTTAAACTCTTCATTCACCATAATAATATTCTAAAGATAAGCAAGATTTAATAATGTATATTATTTTTTTTTTACTTTTTCATGTTTTCCCATAAACTTATTTTTCAGTATAGTGGTCATTTTAATTTAGCAAAACTAGCACCTATCTTCATAAGATCCTTTTTCAATAAGAACTTCAAAATTTCTCATTCTATTACTCAAATAAGCTTTTAACAAAAAAATTAAACTTAAGATTATTATCTCACAAAAAGAGTAAGGAGTTAATAAGATTAGTAACAAAAAGAAAAGAAAGTTAAAAATTAATAGAAAGTCCAATGGGGTAAACTAAGGCTAAAATTTAAACGCATGAGTGGATATAAGTAATAAGGTTAAACAAACAATGCCTAAATCATGTCGCTCTCTCAAAAGTAAATTAAAAATTTTGTCTCAAAAGTTCACAAAAACATATTTTAAGATAGACGAGGCAAATGAAAATATAAATTGTGTAGAAGCCCTCTCTAATTAAGCATACATAATTTCAATGAAATTAATTTAATGCAAAACTAATCAAAACACAACCTTAATGAAATAATTTTATTTTTTATTTTTTTTTTATCTAAGATAGTTGTTTAACCTAAAATATTCCAATAAATTATCCATAAATATCAATTATAATCTATCATTGGTCTTCATTAATTATTCTACACAAATATATTCATCAATAAAAGAGCAAAATTTTAAAAATTTATCCATCAAAACACAAATAAATATATAAAAAATAACTGAAAAATAGAAGACAAACTAAATTTCCTCCAAACTTGCAATTGACATTGTCCTCAATGTCAAAGAGAAAAAAAAAATACTTCCTCTCAAACAATCCATATTTATAAGCTTGAGGTGCATTCCACTTTCTTACTTTCTCTAAAACATTAAGAAAAATAATCTAAAGAAATATAAGGGATTAATAACACAAGTAACAGAAAAGAAAAGAAAAGAAAAGAATTTAAGTTTAGAATATGGGTTGTCTCCTAAGAAGTGCTTCTTCAACGTCAATAGCTTGGCTAGGTCTTCATCAAGGAGGATAATATACAAAGTATATCATCCTTCTAACTTCATAAGGATTGACCATTACCTAAAAGAATGAGTCGAGCCATTTTGCTTTGAGCCGCCATAGAAAAAGGTTAAGACGAGATTTATTCAATACATTACCATGAGGCACATAATCTCTAAAAGCTTTCCAATGAACTCATTTTCTTATTTTAAACCATCTCAAAAAATTGAGATACGATGGTAGTGGCTTTGACTCAAGAGTTGGTATAGATTAAAGTCATGTTGGTGGATGCGGTATTTCTTTTTCCATCTCTTCTAATGGATTCTTGCTTTGATAAAGCTCATGTGGTATAGGAATCACCAATTGAGCAACTAGTTCAAAATCTTCATTATCTTCTTCAGTTTCCATGTGCATCATACACATTGGAAGAGTTTCCTTTAGATTTTCTTCTTCAAATACCTCTTCAAGGTAAACCACTCTGTAGATACTATCCATAAGAGAAGGATATTTGAAATTCTTAGGTGAATTAAGCTCAACTTTCTCCTTTTTGTCTTACTTGCTTGAAGTATCTACTTGATCAATTACCTCTTGCTTATCATTACTCAAAGAAGTAGCTATACATTGTTCACTCATATTTGTTTCAATTTAAGTTGGGAAGTAATCAAAGCTACTTGTATTCAATGAACTAGTTAATTGTTCTAATTGTACTTTCATATTTCTCCATTGGCTACCTATTTGATCCATCTTATCTAACAATCGATCAAACTGCTCTTTAGTAGTATTGATGAATCCCTCCAACGTGGCTTCAAAAGATGATATTATCACTTGGGGTGGTTCATGGTATTGAGTAGCTTGAAAATCATATTGATAAGGATGCCATAAATTGTTGCTTTGATTGCACCGATTCTCCCATGAAAAGTTTGAATGATCATTCCACCTTGGGTTGTATGTATTGGAATATAGATTATCCTCGTGCCTACTATAATTGGGAGAAAATTGAGTTTGCTCAAAATAATGGTACTCAGAGTTCAAGTGATCACCTCCACACAAGTTACAACTCAAAAATGGTTTGCTTCCACATCCATTAATAAAATTTTCCAATGCTACTTTATATGATGGCTTGCTTTCTTGTTGTAGTGCATCCCATTGATGGTTCTCTTGGAAATCAGATTGATGAGGATAGCTTGGATAAAAGCTTTGATTTCCTTGATTCCATCAATGATTGATTTTGATGATTGTCCCATTATTGATCATCGTTGAAATTCATTTTTTTTATCTATAAAATAACAAACACAAATACAAGAGAAATTTTTTTATTAAAAATATATACATATCTAAATTAATAAAATAAATCATTTTTATTGATATTATCAAAATCTCCTTACCAGGCAATGGCGTCAAAAACTTGTTGTGTCAAAACCTATAAGTATATATATCGTGAAACAAGTAATAGTAGTGAGTAGAGTATCATTCTCATGAGGAAGGAGTTAACAAGTACCAATTATTAATTTATTCTATTATTTAAAAAATTGATTAAAGAAATTCAGATTTAAAACAAACTAAATTAATATAATTAAATTCAGTATATGTAAAAGATCTAGGATTTAGACTTTATCAATTGACTATCTATGACTTCTATATATTAAACTTTATTGAAATTAAAATAATGAGTTTAGAAGAAACTGGTTTGAAGAATTAGTTTGGAGTTCAAGGTTGTCATTCTTCAACTTGCCAAATCTTCAAATAAAATTAAAAACTAAACCTAAACTAAAAAATCGTGAAACTTGTACAAAATAACTTGAATAATCTTCTCCTATCCTCACTTGATGTAATTTCCTCTATATATAGAAATTTAAATATGAGTTTTAGAAGGCTTGAAAGTTCCCAAATAGCTACGAAGATCACCATAATTAATAGAATTAAAGTATGATCAAATTAGGAGAATCTGCCTATCAAAATCTTCAAAAATCACACAAACTTGGGCCCCAAATATTGCATGGTCTTTAAAATTCAAAAAGTGGCAGTGGCAAAAAATTTTACACGCCTGGGTTACATGACCAGCCCGGCCGTGCAATGTAAACTGAAGAATATTCATATGTGGCCCATCTTTCTTTGCTTTGTTTTGGTACTTATAAAAGTGGTGATATTTGGCACCTGGCAACCACCGTTCTTTGGCTTTTGAATTTGACTTTTTTTCCTTCTTCTTTATTTATTGGTTTGGTTATTCTCCAATTTCATTGGTCCAAACTTTTCAATTTTACTTCACTTCCCACTTCAATTCAAATAAGTCTCAAACTTCTATTTTTGCTTGAAATTATCCTCGAATCTTCCAATTATCCTAAAAATACAAAACACAATATTACAGTAAAATTAAATAAAAAACAAATAAAATTAAACAAGAACAAACAAATTTGATGAAATTAATTTACAGATAGCTCTAATATTATTATTATAATTTAGGCTTATCATTTTTTAAACTAATGTTATGGGAATTGAAATTGACAAGACTGATATTGATGTAGCAGCAGAGAGTGTGGTATTTACATAGGTTGTAGGAATTCTTTTGTACCAAGTTTCTTGAATTACTTGGTTCAAATGGTATTCAATAGTAGTTGGTTTGAAGCTGTTGGCATCCAAAATATAGAGCCTTGTTTCTGCCCTGCCCACTGTAATGATCTTGTTAGTCACTAGGTCCTGAAAGATGCAACAAGTTTTAAAGAAAATTAGTTGAATGGTCATTGAATCAAGAAGTTTAGTCATAGATAACAAATTGAACTCAAAACCTGGGACAAATAGCACCTCTGTAAGTATGAAATTATGTGTAAATGTTACGGAGTCTGCCTGCCTAACTATTTTTTGTATCTTGATGTCCTCTAATAGATTGTAAATGTTTTTAAAAAGATGTTTGTGTGGACTCATATGTTATGTTGCATCAGTATCTATAATCCAAGACCGAGTTCCTAAATGGGAGCTTTTGCTTTAATAAAACTGTTCATTTGTTGTTGGAGTGGGTTAAACATAATTATTAATTCTTCTATCTTGTTGGTGATCACTTTTGTTTCACTGTCTAAAGGTATTTCTGAAGCTTGCTCAGATGTATTGTATGTTGTAAATAGAGCTACTGTTCTATATCTGTGTGGACCATTAACTCAAACCTAGTGTGACATATCTCTATATTTCTGCTTAAACCTTTCAGGATAGCCAATAAGACGAAAACATTGATCCCTGTTATGGCCATTTAGGTTACAATAAGTACAATGTCCCTTAGCAAGATCATATTTCTTCGAATCTTTCTTGTAACAACTCTGATTCTTGCTAAACAAAGCCATATTCAGAGTCTGTTCAGAGAAATTTGTAAGCACCTGCCTCTGTGATTCAATTTTTAGAATCATAGAGTATGGTCTATTAACCGTGGGCAATGGCTCTAATAACAAGATTTGATAACTTGTTTTTCATAGCCTTCATGAAGACCCATTAAGAACTGCATTAATTTGCTCCTATTATCAATTTCAGAAAATTTTCTTACAACACCACAATCACAAGAGGCATAGGATCAACACGTCTTTTCATCCCAAAGTTTCTTAAGTTTTGTAAAATAGACTGCTACAGAATCGTTATCTTGCTCCATAGATGCTAATTTCCTTTGAATTTGATAAACCAATGGCCCGTTGCTTTCACCAAACCTTTCAGCAATCTCATTCCACAAATCTAGTGCATTTTATGTGTAAATAAATCCTTCAACCAGTTCCTTGGATATGGAATTTAAGATCCAAGAAGTTATCATGTAACCGCATCTTTTCCACTGTTCAAATGCCTCTGATTCTGGATCTGGAGTATTGATCTTGCCATCAACGAAGCCAAGCTTGTTCTTAGCTCCTAAAGAAATATGCATCACCTTGTTCCAAGATTTGTAATTAGTTCCAGTTAAAGTTGCTGTAACCAACACCATTCCAGGATGATCAGACATTTGCAAAGCCATGGGATCGATATTAGGATGAATTTGATTGTGGTTTACTGCTTCCTTTTATCTTGTAGACTGAACTTCATCATCGGTTAAATTCTCCATGATGGAACTCTGTTTTCGAAACAAATTTCTATATTCTGGTGTTTTGATGTTTGATTGATGGTTTAGTGTTTGATTTCAAAGAAAATTCTTAGTTTTGGTGTTTGATTGATGGTTTCATTTTGGTTGATAAGAAAAATTATTCTGAGTTTTGTAGTTTGGTTTCTAAGAAAAACTTTAATTTTCTCGGAATTTCATTTCGCTCTGATACCATATTGTGAGGATTGCAAATTGAAGAATGAAAGTTTATTCTCATTGATTGTAATCTCTATACAATGCTACTTATATACACAGCTAACTAAACAAATAAGTGAGCCTAACTCCTAACAGAATAAAAGCCAAGCTGGCATCTTCTAACTGCTTAATCCTACATGGCATAACAGCTTATAACAAACTAACCAAGCTAGCAACAGATGCTCTGTTTTACAACAGCTAGTTTATTTGAACCATTTCTAATGAATACAGTCATAATTTACGAATACTAAACACTAATAAGTTTAAGTTATTAATGGATTAATTAATTATTTGAATCTTATCAAACTTTATTTAATTAAAATTTCTATGATCCAAAAAAAAAAAAATTAAAATTTTCATTAATAGAATTTTATTTTATCATAAGGGGACGATATGAATACGGAGTACCATATCGTCTCAATTATCCACCATAATAATTAAGTAAATTCTAAGTGGCTCGGTTGGGTAAAGATTTCAATTGGCATTTGCCAAGTAAATTTTGAATAATAAACCAAACAGACAAAGCCCAAACATACCATTGATGGATCAAGGTTGTGCAGCATCGTTTCTTACTTTGATACCGTACATAATAATGTTACAAGAATATTGCTAAGAATATTTATAAGAAAAAGTCACACATTGATGAAATACAAACATATGATTAATATAGAAATGAACTCCCTAACTTTAATAAATTTGACTTTTAAAATTGGTTCCCTCAAATCTATATCGAAAAGTCAATATAGTATCAAAACTTAATCAATCCTTATACCACCTTCTGTTATATTATAAATTGAGTTGGATTCAATTCTCTTTCTTGGCTTGGTATGATTAATCCTCAAGTTTTAAATTTATTTCTTCGTCTGGTATGAGTTATTCTTGGACTTTTAATTCTTTCATTTGGTATAGGTATTGATCTATTCCATATCATAAATTTGCTAGTGACAACTGGATTGCAAGTGGCAACTGGATTGCAAGTGTCAATTGGACTTATAAAAAAATTGTCCTCGCTTAGTTGCCACTTAAGATGAGTTGTTAAAAATATTATGAAAGAAAGAGTTTCACATTTGATTAAATACAAACATATTAGATGATTAATATCCCCAACCTAAACAAGCTGATTTTTAAGCTGATTCTCCCAAATTTATATTGAAAACTTAATATATATAGTATTGGGAGTGTCATATCATAAAAACTAATTATTGAGATTGGAATAGTTAATTCTATAAAAATTATTTAATATCTTATAATTAATTCATATGAAATTTTTCATATATTTATACTCTAAGAATTGTCACTTATTATAACACCCTAGAAATACTATAGGAATACTCTAATTTTTCCGAAACTATAGAATTTAAATTTAATATTAGATAGTAAGAGTTAATCTTAAGAATAAACTTAGTAATCCAAAATTTAGTATCTAAATAATATGACTAAAATAAATATTGGATAAATATAGAAATAATAAAATATTTCAATATAGGAATTTAATTATTAGTAAATTAATATAGTAATTAAGCAGAATATAATTGAAAATAAAGAAATTGAAGGCAAAATTGAAAATATATAATTAGTAGTGGAGCCCATAGTGGGACCAATACTACTAAGATATTAATAGAATAGAGTAGAATTGAAAGTGCACAAAATTGATGGGACCCACATCATTAGAATATTTTATGAATTAAAACTATAGATTTCTTTCATATTCTTCATTTTTCTTCAAGTGGTAGTCGAACCTCCCATCTTCCATTTCTTCTTCAATTTCTTCCAACTCCTTCAAAATCTTCTTTGTTTTACAAATTAATAAATCAACGGATATGAACAAGTAGTCTTTATAAAGCTAAATTCAGTTACTAGAGATTTATAAAGGGTTCTAAAATAAGAGTTAGAGGTGAAAAAGAAAAAAAATAAAATAAAAGGATTGAAAGATAGGTGCAAGTATTACTTTGGTTAAGGTAATTTTCATATTTTAGTTTTTACTTTGTCTTTATGAGTTCTAAGCCTAAGCTTAAAATAATTAAAAATATAGAACCAATGACTGTTGGCTCAAATGGTAAGGAGTTTAATCCATTTAGGTAAAGTCTCGAGTTTGAGCCTTGTGAATGGAGAAAATAGGTATTGAGAGAGTTTTATCCTTCTTGGGTCCCTCCCGACTTGAACGTAGATTAGTCAGGCCCAGTGAGTTTTGATACTACGTGATCATACAAAAAAAAAAAAAAAAAATTAGAAGATTTGAGCTACATATATGAATATATATGAATTTGGAGCTAAAGTTTCAAAGATGTAAAACCCTATAGTGTAAAATTAATTTAATTAGGGTTTAAATTCTGAAATTTTATGTTGTATGATTCTTAAATTGAATTTGTAACTTCCAAAAGAGATGAAAAAGAAGGTGGAGTTGATAAAGGACCTCATATTTGTCTACTTTGTTTGATGAGATAGAGTTTTGAATTTATTTTTCTAGCAACCAATGTGAGTAGTAAATATATTATCATGTTTGTAATTGAATCCCTATACCATGATTGATGGTCCATGTCCATTTATGATGAAGTGGTTGAATGACTCTTTATAAAGTTTAGCTGAATTTCTTGGCTTGGCCAAACCATATTGTGCTCCATTATTAGTTTTTCTTGGCTACTTACCTTATTTGTTTCTGTCACGATCCAATTTTGAGCCGCGACGGTCCTAGGGTACAGGTAGATTTAAGGTCACCGGAAACCCGTAGAACCCATAAACAATCCATTTATCAATCATTTAATCAATATTAACTCATTAATCAATGCTTAAATTCCATTTATTACTTGTAAATTTTACAAAAATTTTACTAGAGTTTCTTTTATAATTTTAACCTTATTCCTGACCCAAAACCGAATCTTTCAAAAATTACACAGATTGCACTAAAATTTATTTTTACACTTCCAACAATTTACCATCCTTATACCCTCAACTTCACAGATCAATAATCATACACAACACTTCTAAATCTCTTTTAAAATATGTGAATTTCATTTTATCATATTTCAGTATCACTGTCTCTATTACTTTACTATCATTGTTATTATCAGTCATTATACATTACACATTACAATTTTTAATGCCCCTGAATTATCAATTATTTCAATGTTTATACATCATTATAGTACTCAATCATCTAATTACATTCAGTACCATGGAGATCTATGAGTTGACACTTATAACCTTTACAGAATAATATTCTATCTCGATATACTTGACATCCTAAGTCAGTTTCTTTTCTGACTTGGAATTAACCTTCTCTATCTGATCCCCGTAAAAATTATAAACCAATATTTTGTGAGTATAAAATACTCAGTGAGCATGTATACATCATTAAATATGAGATATAAGAATATGATAACAAAGGATAACAATGGTAGTCAAGTATCAATAAATACAATGAAGAATATCAGTATATTCAATTAACATGTCAAGGTTAATTAAATTGCACATCAAATATCTTTGAAAGTTTGGAACAGGTAACAATTAATATTGACAAAAGAATGGCCATCAATGGTGAGCAATAAGATATGAGCTTGGAATCAATGAACAGGTAAATAACACTCGTATCATGTAGATAAGACAGATAAAGAGTATGGACTATATGTAAACCTACAGTCTTTAGTAGTATCAGTATGAACCATATGAAAACATACAGTCTCCAGTAATATTAGTATCACACTAGTATCAGTAATCATAAGGCTTATCAGACTCTATGACTAGGACCAATAACCCTTCCCAGCTAGGGCATTAGTAATCAATGTGCACATTGCTAACATTATGTACCTATTACTCTGTCGGAGCGACAGCTCTGTCAAATCCACATGTAAAATGGGTCAAGGGAAATCAATATCAATAGCTAGTATTCATTAGGAATATTATGGTAAAATAGCGTTCGATCGATACGCATGGGTTTACTTGTCAATCAGTACATAAAAGGCCTTTCAATATCAATAGCAATCAATGAATATGGATAAATTTCAATCTTTAGGAAGATCAAAGAATGATCAACAATAACAAGTGCATTTAATCAAGAAGGAAACATACTCATTGGGTCAATAAATCAAAATATAGGTATACATAATGATGTATACATTACTCATCTCGCTAATATCTTTACTTTCCACTCTTCACTTCTCTACTTTGAACTTCTACTTATATCTTCTTCAGTATTCGAAGCTATACATTAATATAAATATAAACAATCAGTATTCATCTATATGTTGTACATAAATCTTCAATGTAATTTAATAAATTTCCATTTAGTCTTTTACTTAGGATTTTAACCTAACAACTCTCACTTATAGACCTTATTCTGGCAGTTCAAACATTTCTATCTCTAACTCAATCTACACTTATCCAATTGTTTCAATTTTTATTTCTAATTAAACTTAACATATAAGGTTCTAACGTATTCAAATTTTACATTAAACTCATTACTACACAATTTATGGTGTTAATTTAAACTTAGCTTTACAATTAGTACTACTGTCTGCATTCTGCCTATAAATCTTATTCTGACAAGTACTGTTCTTTTACTAATAACTCAATCGATACTTAACCAATTACTATAATTACTTTTCATATTGAAAATAGATACATAAAATTATAACATATCCAAATTTTAGAATTTTTGCATTACTGAACAATTATTAGTGAATGTCCAAAATCAAACTACTGCCCTGAAATCTTTATCTAGACATGTCCTGTTTCTATGCCTATAATTAATTTCGTACTCATCCAATTACAAAACCATTTTATATTAATTTATATAACACATAAATAATCATCTTTAAAGTTTAACACTTTCTCTAATTCAGAATTTAAGGTGCTCATATCTATAGAATCCTTTAACCTATGTTCTGTTAAATAGTCATTCCGGACAGTCCGCACTTATGACCTAATATCTCATAAACGATAAATCTAATTACAAAACCCTTTTACAGAATTATATATAAGACATAAATGAACACTTTTCATGGACACATCTTCTAATTATATCTCTATCATTATATACAATAAAAATACAGTAGCATTTTTCCATAACCCTAATTTCAGACCAGTCACAATTTTTACCCAATAACTCTTTCCTCACTTTGAATTTTCCAAATTCCTTATACAGACATATAATTAACATATTTATCTACAACTTTTATATTTTAACCATCCTCAAATTCAGTCATTAAGATTTCGAAATAATAGCCATAATTTACTGCCTCAAATATGATTTCAGAAACTATATAAACCATAACTCATTCTTTACATTTTTAACTTAATCACTTCAATTATTTGCTAAATCAAACCTTAGAACTCTTAAATACAATTAAAAATGATAAGTTTAGAATCATTACCTCAAATCAAAATACTTGAATTTCATCTTCTTTTTCTCCTTCAATTGATTTGAACTTCAAATTCCACCAATTTCCTTCACATGCTCTCTTCCTTCCATCAATTTTCTATCTTCTTTTGGTTGATTTCTTTGGAAGGAATAGAAAATATTTTGGTTGCTCTGTTCTATTAGTGGTTCGGCCACTCACTCCCCTTAGCTAGCTATCTTCATCCATTTACACATCAAACAATAGAAAAAGAAAAGAAAGAAATGGAAAATTCTAGATTTGTTTACTTGGCAATTTCCTATTGAACATAAAAACAATTTTCACATTATTTAATAACTAAATAATTATTTCCTCAAAAAAAATCCTCTCCATCACTCCACCCATTATTTGGCCGGGCACCTTAGCTTGATTCTAGAATGAATGGGTTCCACAACTTTGTTTAATTGTACTTTTGACCCAAACTTTTTTTATTTGTATTTTTGACCCAAAAACTTTCTGTAATTTATTATGTCTATTCTGTTTAGATTCAACCTCAAGTATGGGGAGTGAAATATCTTATTTTAAGTTGTTCTATCTTTTAAAAATAGTTCTGGGTTATTTCTGAATCCCATACAGTAAATTTCCAAAATTACTCCCAAAGTTGCCTTTATTTATAATTTTGCCATTACTCTTATTTTCAGTGTTCCAAAATATTTTTCAACTATTTCTTTTCACCATAATTTCACATAAAATTAACTAACTTAATTCCCCCAGGTTTGGGTTAAAAATTCTTAATTTAACCGGACTGCTATTTTTCTAGCAGTATTTCCAACATCGAGGATTTCCGGAAAAGTATTTCATTTGTATTCTAACTGTGTCTCTAAAATTATTTCCAATCATTTCAATGATTTCAAACCACAAACTGAAAACTAGATCATGCATTCAAGATAAGATCTCCTAAGATATTACAGTTTCACTTTTTCTCCTTTCCTTTGTTTGGTCGAAAATCCAAGTTGGATGGTTCCTAATGAATCTAATTGTTATAGCTATTTTTAACCATTGTCCATCTTTATTTGTCATGATATTTATTTGTTCTTCATTGAATTATCAAACCAATCAAAAATTATGTATTTCATTGATTTGGCCGAACCTTTAAAATGCCTTGAATTCTTTGAAATAGCTCCATTGATTGCTTATTCTTCCTAATATTTCATAATGGATAATTGTTTTATAATTGATGGTCTAAATTGATTATTAGCTATATGAATTCCATTAATGGCCAAAATATATGTGATAAAGATTTTGTTCCTTATGAGCCTTTTTCTTTAATTAGCTTAATAAGAATTGAACTATAATGAGAATCATATGAGATGAAACGACAAAAATACCTAACTGATGGGATAAAGGGTTAAAATACATCAGCATGCAATGAATTTATGTGGACCATAGCTAGGGAGGGTAAATTAATCCTAATTATAAGTTTTGATTAGGCTTATGTTATAATGTGGGGAGTATGCCTTAAAATTGGCTTTTATTCCTAATATACAGGGAAGCATGCTTTATATAAATAGCCCCTGCTTCCTATTGTAATATGAACTGATTTTCTGTCTTTCATATCTCAATGATAATGTTACATTTTGTTCTATGTTTTATTGGTTCCCTTGATATGTACATCCATTTCTTTGTATACCTTTACTCCTCATTGTCATTGTTCATTATATGTTTCATTAAAGCATCATTTGATAGTGAATATGAAACAAAAATCATCCTTATGAGCTAGCCTTGAAATACCTAGTCTCACAAGTATGAAGATCTATTTATTATTCACCCTTTTGTAGTTTAATATTTTTTAGGTTCAAAATAGATAAAAGTGGTTCCAAAAATTTCCTCTTTAGCAAATTGGAACCTAGCTCATCAATGTAAAAATATCTCATTTTGAAGTCATTTTGTCACTCTAGTTGTTCCATGGTTTTGAGGTTTAGAGTTGCATGTTTATATGGAGTTAATATGAAATAAATATTAATATTAACGAGATAAATACATTTATGTTTACTTTGTAGATATAGGACTACTTTATGAATGTGAATAATATTAATATTATGTTTAAATTAATTGATGAGGACATATGGGTTATTAATAAACTTGAGAATATTGTGAATTGATATCGAAATGAGGTACAAGAAGAAATAGAAGTGTATTTTCATTGTAGGTTAATTAGAGATATACTTGACATATAACTGAAACCATGCCAAATTTAAGTTATGAATGTTACAAATATGAGTTTTACAGGTGTGGATTGTCTTAAATTTTTTCTATCTTAGGACTGAGATATGCTCCTTATCATTGTATAATTACAGTATGCAACTTATGAGTGTATATGCACAGTTAATTTAGCTAACTATTAGCACAATTTTTGTCTTTTTTAGCTCTATCTACTAATTGCGACGGAAATAGCTCTCCTTGTTTGAGAGAGCGGATTACAAATTTATTTTATCACTATAAAAATTAAATAAATAATTTATAAGTACATAAATATTAAAAATATATATAAATACATTTGTTACCATTTATTAACATAAGCAACAAAACTAAGAGCAGACAATAACATATTCATTTTTTCTTTTCTTTTTCTTTAAAAAATGAGACCACAAAATAAATATATGATATTAAAAATTTAATTTCAAAATTTGAAGTCCTAAAATATATTAAAAATTTATTTGTTGAAATTTATTTATCTCTTGCTATTAAATAATAAAGTAATCAAAAATTACAACTACAAGAAAATTATCTAAAAGCACATCAAATATCCAAATAAAATTTTAGAAAGATAGATGCCAAAATAAGCTAAAATGAGAAGGATCATCCGTAACTAATAAGTTTGAATAATGGTTAGGGGAAAGTAAGATATCAAACAAATAAAGAAGCAAAAAAGGGCTCATGCCATAACCAATCAACTTATATAAAATAGACAACTAATCAACTCAGTATTATTATTTTATACAAATTCAAGTTTCTGTAAATTGTATTCTTAGCTATTAAAATATAAAATTATTGATAAGATATTCTTTGCAATCACATAAATTAGTTAATTAAAGAGGACAAAAAACACCTTGGATAAAGAAAAAAGAAATTTGGTATTATAAAATCTCTAAATCAAATTTTAAATCCATTTCAAAGAAACCACCAATCCAGTATTGAACAAAATAAATATAGTGGAAGAGCTGCAGATAGCCTCTATTTCTTTTAATTTGTTCCGTGAAAGAGATTATATATATATATATATATATATAAATTATGGACTACTGCTGGGTATATATTACTAGCTATTTTATTGAAAACAAAGAATAAGAAAAAGACTGTTAAGTAAGAATATAACACAGTGCACTTAACCTCAATTACCTCTTCACCTTTATTTTTTATTGCTTCATGATTGAAATCATCAATTGCCGAAGATATATTATATACATATATAGCAAAATAATAATAGACCTCATACACTAAAGAGCCAGGCAAGTCTCATTCATACCTCTCCCTCGCAGGCCTCAAATTTCATGTACCACAGCATCGCCAAAAAATCAAGCGAATCTCACGTAAAATTAAGTTCAAAATAAAATATATTTGTTTATTAATATACACAACACATTGATCATTTATGCATGTGCTTGATCAGTGAGTCCTTTGAGAGAGAGGTTGAGTGAGAAATGCCTTTGAATTTTGTTTCTCTTGCATGCTCAACTGAATTTTCTGCTTCTTCTTGTTTTAGTATATATATAAGACAATACAATCTTTCTTTTATAGGAGAACTTGGGACCAAAAATTATATAATTGTTGAATTACAGATTATGATAAAGAACAAGTTCCTTCTTTTCGAAAACTACTAGTCCTAAATCCTAATCCAGCATTTAGATGCTTTGCACCATGTGAAATCATGTAGCTGCTTCTAATAATTCTCTTTTTTTTTTAGACGCTCGGGATATCTTCTTTTCATTTCATTCATACTTCTATTAATTTTTTTAAAATATTTTACAGAAAAATACTTAAAGAAATTTTTATATATCAGAATATAAGCATAACTATATTAAGCATGAGAGTAAGATTTATTTTTCATAATTTTATATGTGAGAGCAATGATGAAATTAATTTTTTAATTTTAGGAGGTGATATAAAATTATTTAAAAATATTTCAAGATAAAATATTTTTAAAATTATTATTAAATTTGTTTTAAGAATTTCGGATAATTAGTTTCTATGGATATATGAATGGGCTACATTTGACTTATTGCCACTTGGTATACGTAAAAATTTATATTGATTTGCATAGTTGACTCTCTTGTTGAGATATTGTGTTAATAATCCAATAAGAATAAATGCTATTTTTTTAAGATCAGAATCTAATCTTAATAACTGGTAGTCATAATTATTAAATAAAGATAAGAATAGTCATATATAATTATAATTATTAAATATATGTAATTTTTTAATATATTATAATATGCCTATTGATTTATAGACATAAGTAAAATTATTAGGATAATAAATTATTAATAATATCTTAAAAATTTCATGTTTTATTTATTATATATTTTATTAAAATATTTTAAAATATGTCAAATAGATCCAACAAATAAATAAAAAAGATAAAAAAGCTAAATAAAAAAGAGACAGATAATGAAAAAATGGTCAATACTCAGCATAAGTTGATTTTTAGATTTTAGATTTACTTTTTAAGATTTATTAACGTTATAAATTTAACTTTTATGAAATTATCAAATTAATAAATAATAATAATTTCAAGAAATATATTAACAAATTATTAAGTTAGTGCAATTATTAAAAATTTATACATATGACTATATGGTTACTGAATCAATCAGCTGATATATATAAATATATAATACATATTTTTTTTTTCTCATATATCTATAGCAATATGTATGTATTAAATATTTTAAACTATATATAATATGATTTTACATTATTATGTGATCTTACTGTCACACCCCGACTTCAGTGATGCGACGGTTTTAGGGTAAGGGTAAGTTTAAGGCCACCATAAATCCATAAAATATTCATATTCTGGATCTTATTCATATTACACACTCATGTCAAATATAAATATCAGTCAATATTCATTTCTATGATTCATGTAATTATAATCCATATCTTTATATTTATCATTTTATAATTACCTCTTGTTTCTTACTGATCAAAAGATACATCTCACATCACTAAGGAACAAGGGCAACCTAAAATGTAACAGTTCATACATCAAAATAATGTCATCCTCGATAACTAACTACGGAGTTCTAGAGTATACTCCTAATACATACAGTACAATAATACAATTCAATGAATATATATATCAAAATAATTACAATGGAGACTTCTTGAAGGAATGAATCAAGAAGTTCGGTCTTCTATATTAGCTCCTTCGTAAGCTACACTATCACCTGAAATCCATATAAGAGGAGTGAACCTTCAACTCAGTAAAATATGAACATGCAATATAAAAGAAATATATATATATATATATGTCAATCCAAAGGAAAGGTCAATCTAAAGAACATGGGTAAGAAATTATCATATGGTTATGCTTACAAGAATACAATTGCTCACAATCGAATAATACTGTCAAATCACATGATAGAACTGCAGAGTGCATCAGTAGCCTTGCTACCTATCACAACAGAGCGCATCGGTAGTCCTTGCTACCTTATCGCAAACGCATGTTTGGCTAGGCATACGCCTAGAGCTCATGGTCCCCTCTAGGTGGAACACTGATAAAAACCTTATCGGCTAGGTTCCCAGAGTGCACAATGGACCAATGAATTTACTCTCATTGAGAAGAATGTTCTATCCATAGGGTCATATGGTTGCAATCTCACAAAAAATCATATTGGTCACAAGACCATCAACATATAATATAAAATTCAGTCGAGTTAACAAATGGGTTTCATACGAACTTGGTCCAAGGAAAGATGACCAAGTCATTTACAAGATAAATATAGTTATCACATGAAACAATCATCATCTGTTTGAGAATATCATGGGAATTTCATTTAATAGTTCAATAATATAATGTCATATAACATGTGAATCATATTGATGAACATTAAGAAGGCTTGGACATATCGTTTCAAGAAAGCAATAAGCATATGCAATGTTCATACTTACCTCAAAATCAATTTTATCCATGTATATTTTCCTCAGTTACTGGTACAACCAATAATTCATCTTTAATTTCTTGAATTTCCTTTTCCTATGACATTTCCCCAAATGCTTAAAATAAGGGTTTCTTCAATCAATAATACATAATATGATTCTCTATAATTTTAATCATCTTACAGCATCCATTATTGTTTCTTAACATCAATTTAATTAATCCTTTAAGAAAAGCTAAAGTTTAAGAATCTGCTTACTATTCATGTCACTATTCATCCAGTTTTATAATTCCTGATATGTTGAATATTAATCAAAATTAATAGTCTTAAATATTTATGATAGAGTCTATACACTCATATAGAACTATTCTATTTATAATAATTTCTTAATCTAAAGAGAAAAATGAAATTTGGAGAAAATTACCTTATTTTCCCCAAAAACTAAATTTCTGAAGAATCTGATTGGAGAATGATGATCAAAGCCTTAAATGCGCTTATTTACTGATCCAATGCATTAATTTTAAGTATTAATGCACTAAAAATAAATGGGACAGATTTGAGAAATATAGGAGAAGAAATGAGAAAGAATGAAGAAAAGAGAAAAAGAAAATATCGCGAAAATAGCTACTGCATCTCCTCTTAAATAGACTGCTGCCTCTCAGCTTCCCACTTCGCCAGACTTACCTCGCATATTTTCATTTCGCATGTCCACTTCGCATATGCCACCTCACCAATCTCTCCTCGCCTATTCCTTCTTCGCATATGCCACGTCGACAATGCCTCTTCGCCAAACTCGCCTCACCTATTCCCTCTTCGCACATGCCACCTTGGCAATGCCTCTTTGCCTATTTCCTCTTTGCATATGCCACCTCGGCAATGCCTCTTCGCCAAACTCACCTTGCCTATTCCCTCTTCGCATATGCCACCTCGGCAATGCCTCTTCGCTAAACTTACTTCACCTATTCCCTCTTCGCATATGCCACCTCAGCAATGCCTCTTCGCCAAACTCACCTCGCCTATTCCCTCTTCGCATATGCCACCTTGGCAATGCCTCTTCGCCAAACTCGCCTCGCCTATTCCCTCTTCGCATATATCTTCTTCGCCTATTTTGGCGAGTTGGAATCCTGTCTCGCCAGCCATCTTGCCACTACGCACTGAAATGGCTCGCGAGTGAGACAAAGAGGGCCAAAATGTCCTGATTCTTTTTTCCAGTTAACTTAGACACACAGGGCCACAATTTCAAGTTTAACCCTCAACTCGATCAACCTCTAACTATTATTGAAATCGAGGAATCACCTCACACTACTTATTCTGCTGAGCTGAAAACCTTTTTTGTCACTCTGCACTGAACTAGCTAGCAATTGAGCTACAGACACCCAAATTCCTTAATTCTTTTTGTCACTTAAAATATACACTAATATGTCCATCATACCCAAAAATTCAAATCAAAAGGAAATCAACCAAAATTATGGTGAATTTCTAAATTCACTCAGACTTTACTTCCCAAAATCATCCGAACAGGTCTGATTAATTTCAATCTCAACTGAGTTATACTTATCCAATTCCCCTAAAATTTTACAGTCAATAATATAACACATAAAGGAATATTTCTCATGTTTACACTTTTGTCTCATTCAGCCTCAAACATTCCCAGAAAAATAAACATTCTCAGATTTTTTGCAGAAAAATTGTGAACCATACAGGTTTTGGCCGAGGAGGCATATCTCCTCACAGACACAAAATTTCACAGAACCCTTTTTCAAACCTAAATATAAGATATAAATCTACAACTTTTATGTTTTACACTTTTTCAAATTATTCCTTTAAATTCATGAAATCTGCCTCATAAAATCTTTCCTGAATATAGATTCTGAATTTCTCAAAATATTAATTTATCCACAATTAATTCAACCACATACAATAATATATATATATATATATATAAATGACAGGTATTACATTCTTCCTCCCTTAAATAAATTCATCCTTGAATTTAAAGAACTTACCTTAATCTTGAAATAAATGGGGATACTTGGCTCGCATAGACTGCTCACTCTCCCAAGTACTCTCTTCCATAGCTTGATTTCTCCATAGAACCTTAGCCATTGATATATCTTTATTCCTTAGCCTCTTGATCATTTGATCCACAATGACAATTGGAACCTCTTCATACGTTCAATCTGGTTGAAGGTCCACTACTGGAACTTGTAGCACATGAGAACGGTCTGCCATATACTTTCGAAACATAGACATATGGAATACTGGATGCACATTATCTATGCTAAGTGGTAAAGCCAACTTGTATGAAACCTCTCCAACCTTGCTCAGAATTTCAAAGGGTCCAATAAATCATGGAGACAACTTGCCTCTCTTGCCAAACCATAGGACTCCTTTCATTGGTGAGATCTTTAAAAACACTAGATCTCCAATGGAATACTGAAGTTCTTTTCTCTTTGGATCGGCATAACTCTTTTGGCGGCTGAAAGCTGTCTTTAATCTCTCCTGGATCAGTGGAATCTTTTCCGATGTATATCTTATCAATTCTGGTCCCTCGATATGCCTTTCTCCAACCTCATCCCAATACAAAGGAGATCTATATTTCCTGCCATATAATGCTTCGTAAGGAGGCATCTGAATTGTAGAATAGTAGCTGTTGTTGTAGGCAAACTCTATCAATGGCAAGTGCTTATCCTAATTCCCTCCAAAGTCTAAAGTACACATCCTCAACATGTCTTCTAGAGTTTAGAAGATCCTCTCCGATTGTCCATCTATTTATGGATGAAATACTGTGCTGAAATCAAGTTGTGCACCCAAGCACTCTTGTAATTTTCGCCAAAATCTAGAGGTGAACTGAGTACCTCTATCTAAGATGATCAAAATTGGAACTCCATGTAGCCTGACAATCTCATCGATATAAATCTGCACATATTGTGAAGCCATATAGGTCATCTTGACCGTCAAGAAATGAGCCGACTTGGTTAATCTATCAACAATAACCCATATTAAATCGTGGCCTCTTGAAGTCCTTAGAAATCCAACCACAAAATCCATAGTCACCCTCTCCCATTTCCTTTCTAGCAGTGGCAACTCTTGAAGTAATCCAGAAGGTTTCTGATGCTCGAATTTGACTTGCTGACAAGTTAGACATTTAGCTACATACTCTACAGCGTCTCTTTTTATTCCACTCCACCAATAAGAACTCTTGATGTCGTGGTACATCTTTGTTATACCTTGATGGACACTATAGTTAGAATGGTGAGCTTCCTTGAGCATTACCTCTTTCAGTCCATCCACAGC
>CANXYC011311005.1:0-14114 GCA_948193065.1 Aleurites moluccanus
TTGGTTCTTTGATATGATGGTCCAAGCCTTCATAATATTCTCAATTATGACATTGTATTAATGATCTATTAATTAAAGTTTCCATGATATTTTCAAACCTATGATAATTGTTTCATGTGATTACCATATTTATCTTGTGAATGACTTGGCCATCTTTCCTTGACCAAGATCATATGAAACCTATTTGTTACTTGACTGAATTTATGCTATATATTGATGGTCTTGTGACCAATATGTTTCTTGTAAGATTGAAACCATATGACCCTATGGATAGAATACTCTTCCCAATGAGAGTAAATTCATTGGTCCATTGTGCACTTTGGGAACCTAGCTGATAGGGTTTTTATCAAAGCTCCACCTAGAGGGGACCATGAGCTCTAGGCATATGCCTGGCCAAGCATGCGTTTGTGATAAGGTAGGAAGGACTACCGATGCGCTCTGTTGTGATAGGTAGCAAGGCTACTGATGCACTCTGTAGTTCTACCATGTAATTTGATAGTGCTATTTGATTGTGAGCACTTCTGTTCTTGTAAGCCTAACCATTTGATATTTCTTACCCATGTTTTATGGATTGACCTTTCCTTTGGATTGATGGATTTCTTTATATTGCATGTTCATATCTTACTGAATTGAAGGCTCACTCCTCTTCTGTGGATTTCAGGTGATAATGTGGCTCGTGAAGGAGCTAATTTAGAAGATAGAGCTTCTTGACTCATTCCTCCAAGAAGTCTTCATTGTAATCATTTTGATATATATATATATTGAATTGTATTATGGTACTGTATGTGTCGGGAGTATACTCTAGAGCTCCGTAGTTGGATGTTGGGGATGATAATATTTTGATGACTAAATTGTTATATTCGAGTTACCCTTGTTCCTTAGTGATGTGGAAAGTATCTTTTGATCGGTAAGGAACAAGAAAAAATTCCAAAATAATATATATATATATATGATTCATTTCAAGATTTAGGTATATATATATATATATATATACCTAAATCTTGAAATGAATGTTTGAATGACAAATATATATGAGGTAAATATGAATTATGTATAAGATCCAAGATATGGGAGTTCTACGGGTTTATGGTGGCCTTAAGCATGCCCTTGTCCTAGGACCGTCGCACCACTGGAGTCGAGGTGTGACACCTCTCTTCATAAGCTTTCCAATGGCACTAATTTTGCCCCCGATCATAGCGTAGATTTTCGACAAATTTTGAGTAAGTTTAAATTTATTCTAAAATTATTTATTAATTATTTGGAGATAAATTTATGAAAAGGGTTGTATATTTATATTGATATTAGAGAATTTAGGCAGTTGAAATTTGATAACTGTATTTATTTTGAGAGGATAAATTATGATAAATTATTTTTAGATTGTTTAGAATTATTAAAAAAAAATTATTTAGACAGCATTTATGAAAAAATATTGAGTTTGATATTTGGTTGTAGAATTTTCGGGCAGTAAATTATCAGTAACTGTGTGTTTTATCGAATGTAAAAATTAAGATAAATTTGTTATATTGATTTGAAATTTTTATGAAAATTATGTGGACAATATTTGTGAAATTTAGATACTGAAAGTTAAATTATTGTGGAGTAATTTAATGAAGTAGGTAATTAAATTAAGTCTATAAAAGAGATTAAATTAAGATAATTATTGAATTTTGATAAATAGATTATTGAGACAAAAATATTTTGATGATGGTATTATTTTAAATATTTTAAGGCAATTAGATATAAATATTAATTTTAATGTAGTTATTTATTGGGGATTTAGTGAATAATTATTTACGAAGTATTATTTTAATTAAGTGTCGGTAAATAGATTACTCGCTATAATTATTATTTCTAATATATCAGTAATGATGAATTAAATGTTGGAATTGAGTTGAAATATTAGACTGTTATAAATAATTATTTAGTGAATTGGATTTGATATTTGAGATGAATAAATTGATCATAATTTTGGGTTGAAAAGTTAGAGACCCAGGAGTGCTCAATTGATTTGATGGTGTTGGATGTGAATTTTTGGAATATTTATTGGAAATGTTATCTTTTTTATTTCAGAAGGTTACGTCCTATTTTAGGGGAAACTCTACCGAAATTTTGGCAAATTTATGAAATTATTATTTTTATTTCTAAGTCAATATTTGAATATAATTATAATAATTCCCGTACTTGATTCCAATACTTTAAATGTCTTCCATTGCTGCCAGTCAAAAGGCGCTCCGAGAGAGCCAGCCAGTTTGATGGTCGTCATATTTGTGAGTTAATATGTTTTAATTTAACTATGAATTTATGTGTAACATAAAAGCACTAAATGAATATATATATACACTATCACTATTGCATTATATTTAGAAGCATGATGTATGTTTATATGATGTTGATGATATGTATGTATGTGGTTGCGATGGAAAATAGCATGATGTGGAATCCAGTTGTACTAACACAAAAAACAATAATGATATAATATGGTATGATATGATAATGATATTATTATTGGGATTGTCTGGTTAGAGAATGATCTCACCGTAACCCATGGACATGAATAAGAGAGTATAGGGATGTCTGGCTTGAGTTGAGCTCACCGTGGCCCCATAGTTGAAATTTAAGAGAGCCAAGGGAGGGGGTCGGCTCTTCATTTACAATAAACAAAAACATATATGTGATTGGATTCCATAGACATTTTTCATCATGGATGTTATATATGTTTATGGATGATTATATATAATGTGACACTTCATATAAATTAATAAATGACATGCATGTTAAATTAATATATATCAGCTCATTGAGTTGAACGCTCACCCCTGTTCAAATATGTTTTTTCAAGTTCTAGGTTGAGCTCACATAGATTAAGTTTTTAAGTTGAGTATTCCTGCCTTCTATTCCTCAGGTAGTGAAATTATTTATTTTATTATGTAATTAATTCATTTCATTGTATTTAAATCTCTAGAGCTCCATATTGTTGTTTTTAGAGCTAGAATTATGGTTGTAATTCTATCGTTACTCTGTTAAGCAGAAATCTTTATTTGATAATGTTAAGAGCATGATGTCAGCCATGAGTGACTAAGTAATGATGTTAAATTATTGAGTTTATGTTTGAGGGACTTACTATGGGTTTTGGAAGCCTTATGCTTTCTCGTTTCTTAGTGACGGTCACATACCCAGTAGGGTCGGGACATGACAAAGGTGGTATCAGAGTAAAGGTCTTGCGACCTTCAATTTCTTTAACGTTAAAAATTCTAGATGGTCTAAGTTCTTGTAACATGCAGAGTATAGGATTCCTTTTCGTATTATTGAGTCTCTTTTGCCTTTAATACAACGTTCTCCTTATGTTGATTTGTTACTATTGTTAGTATAATTATGAGTAAATGTTGTATGTTTTGTTGGTTTAATGAGCTCAAAAACTCTTTTCAAAATGAAGATAGATGATGTTGATGGTATCCTATCAGTAATGATGATTCATTAGATGCTAAGATAAGGTCAAGGTAAGAACTTATATTAATTAAAACACTAGAATCTCTTTATATTTCTCCTTAGATGCTACACATATAATTAAATATAATTTAGTATCAATTTGATATGAACTTATATTAATTAAAACTCTAATTAATCAATTTCCCTAAAATTCTCAAATGTTAGGGTTAATTTCATTTTTCACTCTACTGGCAGTCTTGGTTCTCTCAGTCATATCTCCCTCTATACTTATCCAATTGCTTCAAATTTTTTTTCCTAATCAAACTAGACATCTCAAGATCTAAAATATCCAAAATTTAAATTTTTCTAAATACTACATAATTTATGATGGAATTTCTAATTCAATCCTACATCTTGTAATCCCTATGCTAGCAACCCCTACTATTTCACTTGTAACTCATTATGTAGATATTCAAATGATGTTCTATTTTCACGAAAATTTAGCTAAGACATAAGGAAATATTTTTTCATGGTTTTTATTTTTTTTTTTAATTCTATCCTTAATGTTCTCAAAAACTCAAAACTCAGTAGGGTTGCTCAGTCCAACCCTAACTTGAGCCAGAAACACTTAGTGCTCCATATCTCTTTACACAACAAGAATTTGATAAAATTCCTTAAAGGAAAATAATCTACACATGAATTTCCAAATTCTAATTTTAAGGGCACTAAAACCCAGCCTCAAAATTCTATCAAGACACAGAAATTTTAAAATTTTCAAGGATTTGCTCCTAATCCAATTTTCTTTCTCCAATTAGGCCTCTAAACTACCATTAAAACTCATCAACTCAAATTATAGAGCTAGTTTAAGATTTTTTCCTCTTGAAGCCTTGAGAGAATTTTCTTTATCTATCTACAAATTTTATGAAGAAAATAAGTTTTGGAGATGGAGGTATTAAGATTGATGAAGATGGAGAGTGGTTTGAGTAAGTGAGGTGAAGCAAAATTTTGGAGAATTTTTATGGTGAAATTTTCAGCCAAAAGAAGAGGAAAAAGAAGATGGTGATAATTTTCTCTAATTATTTTTATTTATAATTGTAATAACCTTAATTAAATTTTAAAATGATTAAGGATAGTTTTAGAAAATAAGTATCCGTAGTGAATTTTTATAAAAATTTAAATAGTGCATTAGTTAGAAATGATTATGGAATACCTAAATTAGAGGATTTAGTATCATGAAAAAAAATAATTAGGGGATTAAAATAAGTAGAAAAGAGAGATAATTAATTAAATTAATTAAAATACTTGAAAAAGAAAACTAGACAACCTAAAGTTGGACACCCTCCGGTGTTCAATTTTAAATAAATTCTAAAGCAATTTTTCACCCGATTTTTCTTCACACACTCAAAATTAGATAAATAATGGGTGAGTTAAAAATAGAATTGAATGAAATTAGTAAAACCTAGGTACTTAAGTGTCATACCCCAACTCTAGTGGTGCGACAGTCCTAGGGCAAGGGTAGGCTTAAAGCCACCATAAACCCGTAGAACTCACAAATCATAAATCCCATCATCATCAAAAATTTCAATGTCATATCTAATCATACATCTATCATCATCATACATACAATTAAAACCAATCACATCTTTCTATTATCATTTCATATCTTTCTCTTGTTCTGTAATGATCAAAAGAGACATCTCACATCACTGAGGAACAAGAGTACTCAAAAGGTAACAATCATACATCAAAATATTCTAGCATCCTCGAATGACTAAATACGGAACTCTAGAGTATACTCCAATACATATTGTGTCTATAATATCTGCCATTTTGTAATGTTTTTATTGATTTTTGTATTTTTGGAGAACCTATTAAAATTTTTAATAAGAATGTTGAGAATTTCAGAAATTTCTGTTTGGATTGTTGTAGGATTTTGTGATGATCATTTCATATTCTTAAGGAAATAATTTGATAAAGTGTAAAACATGAAAGTGGTTAACTTATGTCTTAGCTATAATTCTATAAAATGGTTTGGCAAAATTCTGTGTATGTGATGAGTTGTGTCTATTTGAGCAAGGCTGGTCTGGTTGAGAATTTCTGCATGGATGCAGTGTTTGTTTGGAATTACTGGGAATGTCTGAGGTAGAATTAGCTAATGTTGTGAACATAAAAAATGTTCCTTTGTATGTTGAAATGATGACTGTAAAATTTCAGAATTTTTGGATGAGTATGTCTCAGTGGAGAGTGATTTGTATCAGGGTTGTTCGATTAGATTTTGGGGCAGGAGTCTGGGTGACTTTTGGAGAGTCACTACGGTCTGTGTGTTGAATATTTTTTATTTGAAATTTTGATAGGTTGTGCTTCTGCATGTTGATTTTAAGTGATAAAAAGAATTAGTGAGTTTGGATATTTGTATCTCATTTGCGAGCTGGCTAAGTGTGGGATGTTCAGGCAGGAATTTAACTTAGAAGAATTTGTTATGGCGAGGAGGCATTTTGCGGAATGGCAATGCGAAGTGGCATAATGGCGAAGTGGCGAATTGAGGTTTCCAAAGTGGCATTTGGTGAAGAGGATTTGGCGAAGAGCTTTGGCGAAGAGGATTTGGCGAAGAGGATTTGGCGAAGAGATTTGGCGAAGAGGATTTGGCGAAAAGCTAAGCCGAAGAGGATTTAGCGAAGAGCTTTGGCAAAGAGGATAAGGTGAGGTGACATTATGCGAAGAAGCGTTATGCGAAGAGAGAATGTGCGAAGTGGCAGTTCGCGAAGAGGCGAAGAAGCATTGCCGAGGTGGCTTATGCGAGGAGAGTCTGGCGAGGCAGCATGTGCGAGGTAGCATGCCGGATCAAGTTTGGCGGGCTGGCAAGTGCGAGCTGGGAATGCGAAGTGGGATTGGCGAGCTGGTTAGGCGAGGTATTTTTGCCAAGGCAGGTCTGGCGAGGCGAGCTGGCTAGCGTATTTCTGGGGCAGTGTCTATTTAAACCCAGTGAACCCCAATAGCATTCCACGATTTTCTTTCTTTCTTTCTTCATTTAATTTCAGTGTTTTTCTCAGATTTATTCCATTTTATATTCTAAGGCATTAATACTCAGATTAATGCAATAGACTTCTAGATTAGTCTATAGTAAGGCAGAATCATCATATTTGAGCAGTATTTGCAGAAATCTCAGTTTGAAATAAATAAGGTAAATTTTCTTCCTAAGTTATTTTCTTTGGATTTATTTAAGTTTATGGGTTTGGATAATTAATTCTGAGTATGTAGAATTTATTTCTAGTGATCTGAAGCTATTAATGGTAATTAATGTGGGAGAAATTTGGAGGTTGAGACTGTCATGAATAGTAACTCCAAAAATTAAATGCAGTTTTTCTTTAAGAGATAAATGAAACTATTGTTGGGAATTAAGAATAGGGATTCTAAGACAATTAATTATTAGAAAATCATGTGAATATTATTGGTTTGGAGAAACCCTAATTTTTATATATTTGGAAAATTTCTTAGGAGAAGAAATTCAAATTGATTGAGGAATTAATTAAGCAGAATTCTAAGGAGGAATTAAGAGAAATTTATGTAAGAGGTAAGTATGAACATTTTATTTGATTATTGCTCTTTGAAATTAAGGAACCAAGTATTCTTACAATTGATTATTCTATTGTATGTATTTATATACTTGTATAATGAAAATGGCTTGATCAACCTTCTTAGATCAAGTCCATTTGTTCTTGCTTGCAAACCCGATTTGAATGATGTTATATGATGATGGTCTTGCGACCAATATGCTTCTTATGATTTTCAAACCCATGACCCATGGATAGAATGCTCTTCCCTATGAGAGTAAATTCATTGGTCCATTGTGCACTTTGGAAGCCCAGCAGATAGGGTTTTTATCGGTGTTCCACCTAGAGGGGGCCAGGAGCTCTAGGCCCATGCCTGGCCAAGCATGTGTGCACGTTGAGGTAGTAAGGCTACTGATACGTATGTTATGATATGTGATCAGTTCTACCAGATGAGATTTGATAATGCCATTCTTTGTGGGCATTTTATGTTCTAAATATGAACCATGATTTGAATTTGACATGATTTGATATAGCCCAACCATTATGAAAACCACATTTCTTTCAAATAAAGCTCATGACCTCTTTCATGCTTATATGTATAATTATTTGTTCATGACCATGATTCGATATTTAATTCTTATTGTATAATGTTCATATCTTACTAAGTTGAAGGCTCACTTCTCTTCTGTGGATTTCAGGTGATAGCGTAGCTCGTGAGGAGGCTAATAGAGAAGATCGGGCTTCTTGACTTATTTACTCCAAGAAACTCCATTGTAATAAATCTTTTGAGATATTTTGTATATTTATTAATGGTATTATGATACAATATATATTGGAGTGAACTCTAGAGCTCCGTAGTTAGTCTTTCGAGGATACTAGAATATTTTGATGTATTATTGCTACTTTTTTTGGGTACTCTTGTTCCTCAGTGATGTGAGATGTCTCTTTTGATCATTAAGGAACAAGAGAAAGATATGAAATAATAATAGAAAATATATGATTGATGTTAAATTATATGTATGGAAATAATTATTGTATGAAAATGTATGATGTTGAAATAGAAAGAATGGTATATGAGATTCATGATTTGTGAGTTCTACGGGTTTATGGTGGCCTTAAGCCTACCCTTGCCCTAGGACCGTCACACCACTGGAGTTGGGGTGTGACAGAGTGCATCAGTAGCCATGCTACCTATCACAACAGAGAGTATCAGTAGTCCTTGCTACCTTATCGCAAACGCATGCTTGGCTAGGCATACGCCTAGAGCTCGTGGTCCCCTCTAGGTGGAACACTGGTACAGAACCTTACCAGCTAGGTTCCCAAAGTGTACAAAGGACCAATGAATTTACTCTCATTGGGAAGAGCATTCTATCCATAGGGTCATATGGTTTCATCTCACAAGAAACATATTGGTCATAAGACCATCAACATATATCATAATTTCAATCAATTTTAACAAGTAATAAGCAAGTGGAAATCATGTGAACTTGATCCAAGAAAATTGACCAAGTCACTTACATTATATATATATATATATATATATATATATATATATATATATATATATGGTAATCACATGAACAAGTGAGAAATTCCGGTTTTAGGATATCATAAATTTTCAATTAATGGTTCAGTGATATAATATCAAATATGCAAGAATCATATGGTTTAACATTATGAATATTCGGTCATATCATCTCAAAGAAATAATAAACCAATGCAATGTTCATACTTACCTCTATACAATTTATCCTTGAATTGCTTTTAGCAATTGGCTCAACACAATTCTCCTCAATTTCCTTGATTTCCCTCTTCTAAGAAATTTTTCCAAATATTTAAAATTAGGGTTTTCTTAAATCAATACTATTCAACATGATTTCTTAATAATTAACCATCTTAGAGTTTCTATTCTTAATTCCCAACATCAATTTATCTCTTAAAGAAAAATCTGCATTAAATTAGAATTTACTGTTCATGCTACTATTCATGACAGTCCATAAATTCTGATTTCTCCAACATTAATTTCCATTAATAGCTTTCAATTGCTTGCAATAAATTCTATATATCTTTAATTAATTATTCTAACTACCAGACTTAATTAATATTAAAAAAAATGAAATTTGAAGAAATTTACCTTATTTCTCCAAAAACTGATGTACTGAAATATTCTGCTTGAATCTGATGATTACTGCTTTGTAATATGCTAATCTAGAGATCTAATGCATCAATTTTGAATATTAATGCCTTAAGCAAGAAATGGAACAAATCTGAGAAAGACGAAAGAAGAACGAAGAAAGAAAACTTCACAGAAAATCGCTACTAGGCACTGGGTTAAATAGGCCACTGCCCAAAATCCCGCTCGCCAGCTCGCCTCGCCATCCTGTCTCGGCAATGCTACCTCGCATAAGCTAGCTCGCTATTCCCAACTTGCACTTTTCATCTCGCCAAAATGACCGGCAATGCCACCTCGCAAAAGCCACTTCGCATAACCAGTTCGCAAATGCTACCTCGCATATGCTGCCTCGCCAAACTCTCCTCGCGAACTCTTCCTTGCATATTCCGCCTCGCATATGCCACCTCGGCAATACCTCTTCGCCAGCTCTATTCGCGAACTACCACCTCGCACATTCCCTCTTCGCCAAACTCTGCTCGCGAACTGCCACTTCGCACATTCCCTTTTCGCATAATGCCACTTCGCCTTTTCCTCTTCGCCAAATCCTTCTTCGCCTAACTCCACTTCGCATATGCCACCTCGCATATGCCTCCTCGCCAATTGCCACTTCGGCAATCTCACCTCGCCACTTCGCATTGCCGGCTCGCAAATTCCACCTCTCATATTGCCGACTCATAATAACTAGATCCTGCTGAGCTAAAACTCTTCCTCGGCAACTTATACTTGACCAGCTCGCAATTGAGCTATAAACATCCAAACTTCCTAATTCTTTTTGCCACTTAAAATAAACATGCAAGGATTCACCATATCAAAAAATTCAAATCATAAAGGCAACCACACAGACCATAGTGACTCTCTAAAATCACCCAGACTTACTGCCCAAAAATCCAGCTGAACAGAGATGAGAAAATCCACTCTCCACTGAATTATACTTATCCAAAATTCCTAAAATTTTACAGCCAATATCATAACACATAAAGGAACATTTCTCATGTTTACACCTTTGACTCAAATTGCCTCAATCATTCCCAAAAATTTCAAACAGACATAGACTTCCTGCAGAAATACTAAACCAGAGAAGTCCCGTTCAAGGAGACATATCTCCTCACACACACAGAATTTTACCAAACCATTTTACAGAATTATTGATGAGACATAGTCCACAACTTTTATGCTTTACACTTTACTAAATTATTTCTTTAAGATTATGCAATCAGCCTCATAAAATCCTGCAACCAAAATTTCTGAATTTCTCAAACATTTTCATCCTTAATTAATTTAAATTCATCAAATATACAATAAATAAAATACAACAAAAATAACAGATATTACATATATTATGATGAAATGATTGTAGGAAGGTGAACAAAGATTTATGGTGATGATTATTGCAAGCTAAGAATGAACAAAGATTTATGGTGATGATTATTGCAACCCAAATTTCTTTCAGAACCTGCATTCTTTCTTAAAATGGCCTTTCTTTCCACAAAAATAAATTAATAAATAAATAAAGGACTTATTTTTCTTATTGTTGACAGCATTATCATATGATGTGTCAAAATGTTTTCTTTTATTTTCAGATTAATTTCTAGATTTATTACTGGTCCTTTTAGACTCAACAAAATTCACCTTAGTATCAGACTCTAAAGCAAATTTATTTTCAACGTTTGTGAGTTTTTTCTTCAATTCAAATATGCTTTATAAGTTGGTCTCTATAGTTAATTCTTCAGAGGTATGCAAAAAAATTTTCTATAATCATTCTAAGTGGTGGGTAATTTTGCAATTATAGCAGCCACTTGAAGTTGTTCAGATAGTTCTATGTTTAATTCTTTAATAATGGAAACTAAAAGAAGCAATTCATCAACTTATTCTATAATGTGTTTGTTTTCATTGAAATTCAAAAACTTTCATACTAAGAAATCTATTCGTATCTTGTTTTACATATGTATATGTATTCTCCATAGCCTTCCATATTTATTATGGGGATTTGATGGAATGAAATAAATCATACAATCGATCGGACAAAGAATCTAGAATATATCCTATGCAATGAACTTCATCTTCTTTATGCTTCTTGCAAGAAGTTTTAACCTCTTTTGTTTCATTGTCAAATGGTGCAGGAATTGCAAGCGGATCAGAATTCAACAAATATGCAACTTCAAATTCTGAGAGTAAGAAAATCATCCTGTCTTTCCCGTGAGTAAAGTTTGTTCCATCAAAAAGATCAAGTCTAAAGACATCAGGATTAAACATTTTATTGAAGACAGATTCAGAACCAGTGACATCCATGGTTTTTTTTTTTGATAATTTCCTTAAGATTGTATGTACTATTTTACTGTAACACCTGAGATTTCTTTTGCTTGTATGTATTCTGAAATTATTGTAATGATGTCTATAAGATTTGTTATGAAATATTTATTTTGGAAGTGAAATTTATTTGTTTTGATTTGAATTTTAAAGCTTGTGTTTGTGTAAAATTTTGTGAATTTATATTCAAGGTTTTAAAGAAAGAATTTGGAATATGCTGTAGTATCATGTGTCTAGTTTAAGTAGAAGGAAGAATCGAGACATTTAGACTTCTATAGCTTAAGGTAGAGCTAGTTTACCATGTGCTGCCAAAATATTTTTTTTTAACTCGTGTGCGTGAACAGTACGCATGAATAGTGACGTGAACAATGCACGTGAATAGTAAACTCGGTATTTTTTTCCTGGCAGTAACTTTCTTTCTTCAAACTTCAATTTTTCTTTCTTTCTTATTCTCTCTTCTTTTTCATTTCCTATTCCTCTCAACCATAAGTAATTTTTCTTCATTTCTAAGGTTTTAATATCCAATTAAGTCTTATTAATGCTAGAAAACACAAATTAAGGACTATAAGAGCATCAATTCAAGCCAAATTCTTCAAAATTCTTTTGGAGGAGAAAATAAGGTAATTTTCTCAAATCTTCTCTCTAGCTTGAGTTAAGTTCTTTGTTAGCTAAAATAGTTATTTTTAAGTTATGGGTGATCTTTTGTGAGCATTAATGACCAATATTTATGGTTACATTTAGTAGTTATGAGAATTTATGATTTTTGGATGAATAGTACTATGAATAGTATATTTTCTCTATGACAATTATTCATCCTCTATTAATGGTTAAATTAATGCTAAAATTTGTTTATAGAGACTCTAATGAGCTTAGAATTTATGGAGGATTATTTTATGTGACTGTTTTGAGAAAACCTTAAATTTTGAAATTTTGGGGATTTTTATTTAGGATAAGAGAACTCAAGGAATTAAGAATCTTTTGAATTTGAGCAAGAGTTGAGCTTAGCTAGAAAGATTTTTGGTGCTAAGAGGTAAGTGTGGATTTTATTTCATGTGTATGATTCTCCTTATGAGAATTTTTGCTGAAGTATATTATATTCATATATATGTATATGTTATTTATGAGTTCAATTTATTGAAACCCTCCTTAAATAGAATCTTTGAATATTGATAATGACTTGGTTATTTTCCTTGGACCAAGTCCATTAATAAGCCTTTGTTATGCATAATATGATATGTTATTCATATGTTATGATCTTTTGATCACTTTTAACTACTGTTGAACCAATACATGATATGTATATCTCGGGACATACATTATAGAATGCTTTTCCCAATGAGAGTTGATTCATTGGTCCAATATGCACAGAGAAAACCTAGCTGATAGGGTATAGTATAAGTGTTCCACCTAGAGGGGATCACGAGTTCTAGGCATATGCCTGCACAAGCATATGTGCCATATGAAGGTAGCAAGGCTACCCAAACTTTATGATATGATATCAGTTCTATGTTATGTTCATTTGATAATTGCATTCTTTATAGGTATTTATGTGCTTAAAAAGAATCATGATTTGATATTCATATATGTATTATGAAATGATTGGATAATGCTACCTTTTGTAAGTACTTATGATATTAATGTATATGTTAAGATTTCTTTCTAGTACCCTAGTAAATGTTCAAGATTTGCTATTTAAGTATTCTATATATGTTATTCATTCTGATTGTTTGCATCTTACAGAGTTGAAGGCTCACCACTCATCTGTGGATTTTAGGTTCTAGCTTAGCTCGAGAGAGAGTTAATCCTGAAGACAGAGCTTCTTGATTTTCTTCTCCACAAGAAGACTCTTTTATGTAATATTTTTGAATAATAGTTGAATTATATATATGTATTCATGTCTATGAGAAGTATACTCTTAGAAGCTCCGTAGATGTGTGTGATGTTTCTTATTCTTTTGTTGCCATAGATAACATTGTAGATTTTTCCTTGTTCCATATTGATGTTAGAATTATCTTTTAATCGGTAAGAAATAAGAGGAAATGTCATATCAGGTTGATGAGATATATATAAGATATGGGTGTTTGGCATGATGCTAGTATATGTTGTATATTTGATTTAGGTTAGTTAAGGTATAATATCTGCCATTTTGTTTTATTTTATTTATTATATAATTGATGAAATTAAATTAATAAAGGATATGAATGTTGGAGAATTCCAGAATTTCTGATTTTTCAGTTGCAGGAAATTTTGATGGTTAATTGCATGTTCTTAGTGAAATAATTTGCTAAAGTGTAAAACATAAAAGTTATGATTTTATGTCTTAACTTAAATTCTATAAAATGGCTTGGCAAAATTCTGTGTATGTGATGAGTTATGTCTATTTGAGCAAGGCTGGTCTGGTTGAGTATTTCTGCAGAAATGCAGTGTATGTTTGAATTTACTGGGAATGACTGAGATAGATTGAGCCAAAGGTGTAAACATGAAAAATGTTCCTTTGTGTGTTTTTATGTTGACTATAAAATTTTAGAATTTTTGGATAAGTATATCTCAGTGGAGAGTGGATTATATCAGACCTATTCGGATGGATTTTAGGACAGTAAGTCCAGCTAAGTTTGGAGAGTCACCAGGGTCAATATAATTGCCTTTATGATTTGGAT
>CANXYC011311513.1:0-10434 GCA_948193065.1 Aleurites moluccanus
CAATATGCACTTCAATATTTGCATTCATATCTCATATCATATATACATCATATAAATTTCTCATATCATATATATGTACATCATTAACATTTTCATATCATATATGGTTATCATTTGATCATACTTAACATTCTACTCTTAGCCAATCCAAGCCTTATATACATTATATACCAAGGAACTTCTATACATAGGAGTAACCTTAAATACATATATCTGTGATCCAAGGCTGATGGTAATGTAGCCAATGGATGACTGCCTTACCAAGGTCCTGAAAACATATAACCACTGAGAGGTGAGTATAAGATTATACTCAATGAAACAATATATATGAATATGCAATATCATTCATGAAAAAGTCACATCTATCTATTAATGATTTGTATATATGAATACTGGTGATGGAATGATGAAATACATATCATGAACTAGAATGCATATAATATAACAGGAGTCTGTAACATGTCATAACAAATCATATAATAAACTGTTACTTCACTTCTCTTCCATCACATTTCCACCCAATCACACCATTTCCAACCAATCACACCATGGCATAGGGAATTTACCCCTCATTAGTAGAGGTCATAGCATATAAATATGTATCTGTGTACACAGCCGATGGATTAATAACTACACCATCGAAGTAGTCCTATTATAACATATTATATGCAAATGTCTCATATAGCATGAACATATCAATATAAGTCTCAAATATGACTTAAATTATGATATATAACATTATAAAGTCCAAAGGAAGAATTTGTCTCAATGTCAAATTTTTGGCTGCCGGGGCCCAGTTGCACCAGCGCAACTGACACCCCTAAATTACGGGTCCGTTTCTCGTTTTTCAGGCACTTTCTAGTTTGCCTTTAAATCAATATTTCCATAGCATTTTCTTTATACCAATAACAAATACATATATATAATAGACAATTAGGCTTGATTTGACATCAAAAAGCCTTTCAGAATGGATTTTATACAGAATCAAAGTTTAGGCCAGTTTTAGGCATTTCGGCAGTGCTGTTTTAGGTCATTTTAGCAAAACTATCCAAAAATGGATCATTAATAGTTTTCAATCAAGGATATCATTTCATATGCATAAATGCATGACTTATGAATGAATAATGCATGAATCATATATATAGAATCACCTCTAGCAAAACTTCCAAAATATTCCCCCAGTAAACCTAGCCAACCCCCGACTCGCCGTTGGCGGCTCTCACTTGGGATAATTCTCCTATATTAACCAAATCACACTGGTAGGACTTATACTCACTATACTTCATATCAAAACACATATCATACCATATTAAAGCATAACAATACACACATTATTCACCATAGGCCCTATTTCATACTTTTGACACTTTTCGTACCTTTTATGCATCAAATGCATTTCTATCATCATATTTCATTCACATTACATGTATTCATCATTATAATGCTAAGTTATGAACTTCCAAACACTTAGCTCAATATTTCATACTAAACATACATCAAATTTCAAGTATGATTTCCAATCACTTATATCATTCAACCTTTCCACATTTGAACTTATACATTTCAATCATTCATGCCACTAAACTATATTCAAACCTTACTTCTTCAATTGTATTAGCATAACACCTTAAAGTAACAAAGTCAATATGGTTCCACCTTAATGGAAATCATTCCATTCATCCATTTTTCAACACCATTCAAATATACAACATATATATACACCAAATGCATAACATTTAACCATTTAAACCTATCAAACATCAAAGCATAAATCACATTCCAAGCACCTCAAAGTTTCGGCCAAAATGAGAAACCATCCAAATGAATTTCTTTCCATCAATTAACCATCAATTCATGTTAAACAAATCAAATACATATCATTCAAACTTTTAAACCTATTAAACATCAAAATCAAACATCATTGTTCATCATCATATATTTCGGCCATTCTTATGGATTAATTTCAATCATTCAACCATTAATTCATATCATTCACATCAAATAAACATCATTTAAATCAAAAGATTTATCAAAACATCACTTTGATTCAAAGTTCTTCCTATTAGGGTTTCATTCCAACTTTTTGAATTTCTTTCATCCAAAATATGTTTTGAACACTAATAAACATCAAAGAACATATTTGAATCAAAAGAATCACAAAACCATTAACTTACCAAAAGTTCTTCAAAATCTTCAAAGCTTTGATTCTTAGCTTTTTCTTATTTTTCCTTGAAATCTAAGACTATATTTGTGTTTACAAGGATGTAATCAACTAGTTTCTATAAAAAAAAATGGAAGAAAACATCAAGCTTTGATGGAAGACAATGGTGGCCGAAACCTAGGTGGAGGAAAAAAGAGAAAATGGTTGGTGATTTATGATAAGGAAGATGAAAATGGTGAAGTGGTGAGAAAAATCTAACTAAATATCAAAGGCTTGATTCAATACAGCTTATGATAGGAATGGTGAAACCTATTCATCTAACCATCCATTTCTTCATCATTTCATCCAATGGTTAGATTTAATCAAGCCTAAAATAATACCATAAAGTTACATACACCATATAAGTCCATATCTCAAAGGAAAAGACCAAATTGCCCTTAGTTCAAATGAAGCACCTCAATTGAGCAGCTTGCCGGGAATTATTTTCAACCGGGTTTAATTCTCCAACAAAATTTCAAATAAATAAAATATTATCATTTTCATGTCCTAATATTCTTTTCTACCTTAAAATATCATGTTAATTTTCATAAAACTCGAAAGGGTGTGAAATGACCATTTTGCCTCCAGTTCACCAAAAACTGAATTTTTCCCGATTTATTCCTAACAACCTTTAAACCACTTTTATACGTGTAATACTTCCTAAAACATGCATATGCATTCAATTCAGACATAAACATGCATTAATACACATAATTTAAACAAAGAAAGAACCCTTTAGGTTTGCCCTTTAGAGTTATAATTCAAAGACTAAACTGAGGTGTTACATTTATTTTAACTAGGGATATGGATTATTAGCATATCAATATTGTCACACATAAGCATATCATAATGGCAGTAAATAAAATTAAAATAACATTAATTTTTTCATTAAAATAACTATAACAACATGAACAAAGCACTAAATTAAAATAACACTAGTTTTTTCATTAAAATAAATAGGGTTAATTACAATTTCCATCCTGTAAAATGACACATTACACTAAGTTCTCCCTGACTTTTCAAAAATACACTAACTCCCCCCAGACGAATGTCATAATATACTAGACACTTCCGTTCAATTTTGCTGTTAGTCAACTGTTAGTCAACCTTACAAGGGTAGTAAAAAGACCAAAATATCTTTATTCTTTATTTTTAATTAATTACATTATATTTTTATTTTAATTTTTTTTAAGGTTAAAAAAATTATTTTCATATTTTTGATAAATTTTAAAATAAAAAATAAACAAAAATATTTTTTAAAAAATATTTTTTATTTTTTATTTGTTATTTTAAAAAAAATTAAGAAGAAATTAAATTATTTCTTCTTAAATTTTTTAATATAAATAAAAAATTCATTTTCATATTTTTGACAAATTTAAAAATAAAAATTAAAAAATATTTTTTAAAAATTCAAAAGTATGAAAATAAATTTTTTAACTTTAAAAAAAATTTAAAATAAAAATAGAATGTAATTAATTAAAAATAAAGGATAAAAGTATTTTAATATTTTTACTATCCTTATATGGTTGACTAAGGGTTGACTAATGGTAAAATTGGACGGAAGCGTCTAATAGTATATTATGACATTTGTAAGGGAAAAATTAGGTGAGGTTTCTTGTTTCAAATCTGATTTGACTTTCCAAGGGGTCGCATACCATACGTAAAGGTGTTGGGTTTCAAAACATGTCGGTTGGAGTTTGCATCAGTTTGGTATCAGAGCTTAGGCTCTAAATCAGATTTGCTTATCTTTATTTTACCTTGTTACTACGTTTTCTTGTTTTCGTTTTTTTCTGTTTTTTCGTTCCTTTTCATTTGCATTTGTTCTCTTTTTTGTTTCGTTTTGTGTCTCTTACTCATTTAAGTCATAAATTAAAAATAAAAATAAAAATAATTTTTCTTGATTTATTTTCTGTTTCTGTTTGTTCCCGTATCTTTTTCGTACTTTTTCGTTTATTATCATAAATTATTTTTAAAAAAAAGACACGAGTGAATTTGAATGCTCTCAATATGAAACACTAAGAGAATGAAGAGAGGTATTCTTTTACTTTTCTAACAATCTTTGCAGCTAATCATAATGAATAGCAAAACCAAGAACACTCAAGAAATTGACATTGCCTCTAAATTGGAGGCTTTTGAAAAACACTTTCAAGTCATGAACTTGCACTTTAGAAAGATGAGAGATGGAATGGAGAGGCTAGAAGGTTTGTTCTCAAAGAGGCACAATCCAAATGCACCAAGGAAAGCAATGAAATCTAAAGAGGAGTTGCTCAAGAAATATTATAGGAGAGTTTTTGAGGAAACTAATGAAGAATGAAAGACGTGGAAAGCCGAGTAAAGAGCTAAACGTCTAAAAAAAAAAGCTGAAGAGAAAGCGACATCAAATTTATTAATAAAGCAACCTAAAGATGAGATTAAGAGTGGTGAGATAGAAAACATAATAATCTACCCCATCGAAGTCATTTGTGAATCGGATTGGGTGGATGAAAAAATTGAAGAAAATAAGACTCAATCAATAAAAGTTGTTCTGAAGAAATTCCAGCAATTGAAACTCATCAAGAAATCTCAGAAGGAGCAAAGAAGAATGGCAGAGCAAAGGAGAATGATTTGGTTCACAAAAATAAAAATAATGCGGAATTTATGGATTTTGTTTTGCCTAATGATTCTTTGATATTTCTCCAACAAATTCTCAGATTCTTCAAACATTTCATTTGCTACGAGTCATCAAGGAGAAAAATTGGCAAATTTGTGTATTATTCTTATTACTTCAGTTCTTCAAAGTTAGAGGACGAGTTTTCTCCAACAAAGGAAGAATAACACTTACAAGGGAAGCTTCAAATTTCAATGATACTAATAACACTTACAAGGGAAGCTTCAAATTTCAATGATACTATGGCACATTATTTGAGGACGAATCATTTCTCAAGAAAGGAGGAATGATATGATCCTAAGTAAAGTCTTGTACATATTAGATTTTGATCAATCTTATCTAATTAGTTTTAGTTGGGTTGTATATTTTATATTAAAATTAAATATATTAGTGAGTTTTGAGCCTGTTTTGTATTAGCTTATAGCCCAAATTAATTTAGCTTTTATTTTTATCTTATTTAGAAACTTATCCTTATTTATGAAGATTATCCTTATCTAGGAAGGTTATCCTTACCTAGGAAATTATTCTTATCTAGGAAGATTATCCTTATCTAGGAAAATTATCCTTATCTAGGAAGGTTATTCTTATTTAGAAAATTTAATTTATCTAGAAATTTAAAGTTAGGATTTTCATATAAGCTAATCATTATAAATACCTAGCTATTTATGTAAATAAAAAAAAAGACTTCAGACTTTTAATTAATATAAACTTTGTGAGAAATTCTCTCAATTTTGGTTCTTACTAAGAATCGTTTTGAACTTATCAAAGTTAACCACTTTGTGGTGTTCATCAATTATACCAAAATTCTCTAGCACAGGTTGCTATTGGGTCTAGGTTTCTTGTTTTAAATCTGATTGCGTAAAAGTGTTGGGTCTCAAAGCATATCGGTTGGGATTCGCATCAATTAACCTGCTGACAGTCTAAGCAAGTGGTCACAAACTTAGCCACATCCCTCTTCATATTAGGACACCAATAAAATTCCTTCAGATTATAGTACATTTTTGTAATTTCATGATGTACACTATAGTAGGCATAATGGGCTTCTTTCATTATTTGCTACCGTAATCCATCAATGTCGGGTACACATAACTATTTCCCGCACTTCAATATTCCATCCTCAATTATAAGCTCTGAAGCTTTGCCATATTGAACATCCTCTTTCAATTTCAAAAGATAAGGATCCTTGTCACGTCCCGATTTCAGAACATGACGGTCCTAGGATATAGGAAATGCTAGAGGCGACCAGCACTAGTAGAACCCAGTATCACATACAATAATAATTACTATCAATTTATTAATCAATTACTTAGTTACTATTCATACTGGTATTCTGTAATCTGTCTGTAATTTGTTGTATTTACCATCATTTCATACTATAACAGTAATTATACTCCATAATATGTCATACATTCATATACATAATCTAACTATGCCATTATACAACCCATGGAGCTACTAAAATATAAACATACAAAATACAGTGTTTTAAATAATTACACTGCTATAAGTGTCACACCCCAACTCTAGTGGTGCGACGGCCCTAGTGCAAGGGTAGGCTTAAGGCCACCATAAACCCGTAGAACTCACATATCCTGAATCTCATACACAATTATATCAAATACAATATCATATAATATCATTTTCATAATCCATATAAGCATAATTCATTTCTTTAGGCATGTTTTGGCCCAACTGCTATAAATTCCTTGTGTGAATTTTCTTTCCTTTTTCTCTTTATTAATTTTATGTTATCATTAATTTTTATAAGTAACCAATTCACCCCCCTCTTGGTTGCCAAGGGACTTTCAATTGGTATTAGAGCTTTGAATCCACTCTTTCAAAGATTTAACCATCTTGGATCAAAGATCATATGGCAAACCAAGCAACCGACATCATTGAAGGCAGCTCCACCATGAGACCACCTTACTTCAATGGCACCAACTATTCTTATTGGAAAAATAGAATGGAAATCTACATGGATAGTGATGGTATTAATCTTTGGGATATAGTTGAGGCGGGTTATACGGTTCTTATAAAAACCGTTGATTATGTGGAAGTCATCAAACCAAATATTGAATGGACATCGGCAGAAAGGAAAGCAAATGGGATAAAATCGAAAGGCAATAGATACTCTCTATTATGCTTTGAATAGAGAGGAGTATGGCAAAATTTCCCATTACATTTCGACAAAGCAAATTTGGTATACTCTTGAGACTACTTATGAAGGAACAAATCAAGTTAAGTGTAAGAAAATTCAAATTCATACTCATGAATATGAGCTCTTCCAAATGCTACTAAGAAGGTATCCAAAATGTACAAGCGTGTAATGGTGATTGTGAATCAAATGAGGAAGTTTCGGAATACTTTAAAGAATACATCAATTGCAAGATCTTAAGAGTTTTACCCAAGAAAGATTAGGAAGCAAGAGTAGCTTCAATTGAGGAAGAGAATGATTTGAGCACCCTCCCAACCGACAACTTATTGGGTTATCTCAAGACAAAATTGAAGAGAAGAATAAAGGGATAGCTCTCATTGCTTCCAAGGAGGCTTCTTCAAATGATAGTGATGAAGGGGAAGATGATGAAGACATGGACTTGCTTACAAAAAGAATAAGAAATCTTATTCTTAGGAAGAACAAGAACAAAAAGCCATTTGAAAGATATGAGAAGCATAAGAAGTACAAAGGTAATCAAGTAAAATGCTTTGAGTGTGACAAATTTGGTCACATAAAAGCGGAATGTCCAAGATTAAAAAAATAAGAAAAGCTTCAAGAAAAAGACATTGGCTGCCACTTGGGATGATTTAAGTGACTCCAATAAAGAGAAGGAAGCTAGCAAAGATGAAGTAGCCAATCTTTGTTTCATGGAAATTGAAGAGGATGCATCTTTAAGTCAGGTTAGTAATTCTGATTTTAACTCTAATAATGATGCCAAACAAATTATGGATACATTGCTTTTAAAATATCATAAATTGCAAAACAAATATCATAAATTGAAAGAAATGTCAATTAAAATCTTTAGATGCTTGTGATGCTTACAAAAATGAAATCAATGAATTAAGTATATCTAATGTTGAATTAAAAAAGGCCATTAACTATCACGTCCCGATTTCAGAATGCGATGGTCCTAGGATGTAAGAGATGCCAGAGGCGACGGGTACCTGTAAAATCCAGTATCACATACCATCATCAATTACTATCAATTTATTATTCAATTACATAGTTACTATTCATTTCGACATTTTGTAATTTGTCTATAATTCTTACTACAATTGGTTGTAACAATCATCATCTCACACCATAATATTAATTATATTCCATATTATGTCATACATACATAAATATAATCTAACTATGTCATTACACAACCCATGGAGCCACTAAAAATATATACATAAAAATATAGTATTTAAATAATAACACTGCTAATGATACTGCAAAATTCCTCGGGAATATGCCTACCAGACACTTGGAAAGGGGAAATAATGAAAGGGTGAGTATATAAGATACTCAGTAAATCTAATATGCATCGATCATAAATAAGGACTGAAACATCAATAAATGATAGGCAGATAAGTAGTAGTAATCAGTCTGCTCAATAATGACAGAATATAGTATATGTGAACACTCATTTTTTACACCCCTCAGACTGGTGCCAACCCGAATGGCACTCACCGGAACCAAACCCTCGCTCGGACAAGCTCAGAACGGCTTCAGGATGAAGTTGGACAAGAGCTGCCACCCTCTAGGCATAGTATTTTCGCCAGAGGGGGGTGACGGCGCTGCCACCCCTCTGGGCAGCAGCTGCCATGCCTAAGGGTGGCAGCATGCTACTGTTGCCACCCTCTTTCAGACCTTGTGCTGCCAAGACCCTCTGGCGGCACCGTCGCCCCCTCTGGCGGCACTAGCTCCTCTTGCCGGCAGCAGCTCCATTCCAAAACTATTTTTTCTAAATCCCACATTGGAAAATGATGGGATTTGACCCCCCCCCCCCCCCCCCAAAGCTTTTATTATAAATAGAAAGCCTCCTCCCATCTTCCAAAAAAAAAACAACACACCAAAATCATCTAGTTTGAGTTTTCACTATTTGATTTCACTCTCTTCTCCCTCCAATACTTATTTTTTCTTCTTTCTTTAGCTCTCTTTGAGTTTAAAGAATTGCTATTCAGGGAGTGTGGAGCTCATTTTCTTTAGTTCTCCTTGAGCTAAAGAAGGACACAATCTGAGTGTGTGGAGCCTCAAAATCATTTTCAAATTAAAGTTACTCTGTCGATTTGCTTTATTAAAAGCTAAGAAGATATTTCGACCCATTTTCTCTGCTTCATCTGATCCAAGGTGGAACTTCGATCCAGAAGAGCACTCCATCCGCCAACACCCCTAAGAGCTAGGGCAAAGGTATCGTCTTCTAACTCATCTTTTTTACTTTGATAGAGCATCGAAATAAAGAATCAAAACATGATAAATTAGGCATAAAATCAACCCTCCTTTGCGAGAAGGAAAAACTATGTGCGTTTTGACTCCCATTCAACGGGATACGCAGGCAAGCTGTATAAAAGCTTCAAATCCAAAAAAGACAAAAACCATCTCTTGTTCTTTGGTTATTGTAACACCTCAGATAAGGCTTAGAACTTAAGTTTTAAAAGGCAAACCTAGGGGTTCTTTCTTTGTTAATTGATGTGTATTAATGCATGTTTATATTTAAATTGAATGTATATGCATGTTTTTAGGAGTATTACACGTGTAAAAGTGCTTTAAAGGCTGTTAGAAAAAAATCAGGAAAAATTCATTTTTTGGTGAACTGGGGGTAAAATGGTCATTTCGCACCCCTTCGAGTTTTATAGAAATTAACATGATATTTGAAGGTAGAAAAGAATATTAGGATATGAAAACGATAATATTTAATTTATTTAAAGTTTTGTTGGAGAATTAAACCCGGTTGAAAATAATGTCCGGCAAGTTGCTCGATTGAGGTATGGAATTAAGGGCAGTTTAGTCTTTTCCTTTGAGATATGGAATTATATGGTGTATGCAACCTTATGGTATTATTTTAGGCTTGGTTAAATCTAACCATTGGATGAAATGATAAAGAAATGGATGGTTGGATGGCTAGGTTTCACCATTTCTATCATAAGACTAATGCATTGGATTATGCCTTTGATATTTAGTTAGATTTTTTCTACCACTTCATTGTTCTTCATCTTCATCATCATTTTCACCAACCATTTTCTCTCTCCTTCTCCACCAAAGTTTCGGCCACCTTGCTCCACGATCAAATCTTATGGTTTTCTTCCATTTTTGGATAGAAACTAGGTAATTCCATTAGCCTAAACACAATTATAGCCTTAGATTTCAAGGAAAAAACTAGAAAAAGCTAAGAATCAAAGCTTTGAAGATTTTGAAGAACTTTTGGTAAGTTAATGGTTTTGCGATTCTTTTGATTCAAATATGATTATAAGGTGTTCTTTGATGATTATTAGTGTTCAAAACATATTTTGGATGGATGAAATTCAAAAAGTTGGAATGAAACCCTAATAGGAAGAACTTTGAATCAAATTGATGTTTTGATGAATCTTTTGGTTTAAATGATGT
>CANXYC011311545.1:0-10477 GCA_948193065.1 Aleurites moluccanus
TAAGCATGAGAAGTAAGACATTTTAATTGTTCAAATATATGTTGATGATATCATTTTCGGTGCTACTAATGAAAAGCTTTGCAATAATTTCTCTAAGTCTATGCAAGGTGAATTCGAAATGAGCATGATGGGAGAACTCAACTTCTTTTTGGAATCACAAATTATGCAACTAGAGTATGAAACATTGATCAATCAATCCAAGAACACTAAGGAGTTACTAAAAAGATTTGGCATGGACAATACCAAACCTTAACCTACTCCTATGAGTACCTCAATTTAGATGGAGATTGATAATAAAGGTAAAAGTATTGATTCTAAACTTTATAGAAGTATGATAGAATCATTACTTTACTTGACCGCATCTAGACCAGACATTCTATTTAGTGTTTGCATATGCGCACGTTTTCAATCTAATCCTAAGGAATCACATATCACTGGAGTAAAAATAATTATGAGATACCTTATGGATACACCAAATTTAGGTTAGTGGTATCCAAAAGGATCTTCATTTGATCTATATGGATACTCCGATGCGGATTATTGTGGTTGTAGAATAGATAGAAAAAGCATAAGTGACACTTGTCAATTTTTGGGAAATATGCTAATATCATAGTTTTCAAAAAAAGCAAAATTCAGCTGCACTATTAACCACAAAAGTGGAGTATGTAGCAACCGCAAGTTGTTGCACTCAACTTCTATGGATCAGAACTCAACTAGAAGATTTTGGACATTCATTTAATTGCATTCCCATAAAATGTGACAACACTAGTGCCATAAATCTTTCAAAAAATCCAATTCATCATTCACGCACTAAGCATATAGATATAAAGCATGATTTTCTTAGGGATCATGCAGGCAAAGGGCATATTAATTTTGAATATGTGGAAAGTAAGAAACAGCTTGCCGATATTTTCACAAAATCCTTTGATAAAGAAGCATTTTATTTCATAAGAAGGGAATTATGTATGATTGATACCTCTTAGGTATGAATCTTGGATTGCTTTTAATTAAATAATAATTTGTGATGATATTGCATGATTTATAAGCATTTATGCAAATGTATGTGTTTTTATGTCAAATTGAGACCTAAGTGAGAGAATTTTATAAATTCCCATCACTTTAACTTCAGTTTACATGAATTATTGTCCAAATGTGTGAATTATAATCATGTGCATATGAAAGTATAATTCAAAGCTCAAAAATTGTCTTAATTTTTTTTTTATTATTATCTCAATCATGATTTTCATGCCCATTAATAAATTTAATGCCCGTTAAAAATTTTTAACGCATGTGAAAAATCATTTTGTATCTTTTTAAAAATTTGGACTTGTCTTTCACGGCTGTGAACGGTATTCACGCCTGTGAAGGCGCGTCCATATTTTTTCATTTTCATTTCAAACTTCAAAACTCTTTATTCTCTCTCTCCCATTTTTCTCTCAAATCTTTAGATTTCAACTTTCTCTTTCTCATTCTCTTCACTTCTTTTCCTATAAACCTTCATCCTTGTCTCTTTAAAACCCTAAAAATTATAAAACCTAAGAATGTGGAATCTAAAGGAAAAGGAAAGGGTCTGAATTTGGGTGAAGCATCTCAAGCATAGGAAGAACCGGTAAAGCTTTCCTTCGGTCTTTCATTTACCTCTCAGCATCACTCTGATAAATTCTCTGTTCTTAGACAGTGAGGTAACCCGGTAAGCAGTCGAAGCATAAATTTTACTGAAATAAGGATGATTGGATTGAATGATTCTATCACTAAATATTGCATAGATTTATTTGGTGATAGACATTTTGCTTATTACTCATCCTACTTGCATTTAGAGCTGGTGTATGAATTTTTCAGAACCCTGCTTGTGAGTCCTACCGATGACTTGACATTTAGGCTAGGCAAAACCAACCACTCTCTCACTTCTGATGCTCTTGGTAATTTGTTTAAGCTTAAATCTAGTAGGGTTTGCCAAATTTCAGACCATTGGGATCCTTCCTCAGTTTAGGAAGCATTGACTGGCATTGCTCGGTTTGATGTTCGGACTGCAAAAGCATCTAAGATTCATGTTCCTGCTCTTCGGATTATACATCAGTTCCTCACCTATTCGATTTTTGCTAGAGGAGACAACAATGGTGCTAGAAGTCGCAAAGAGCTATTTCTTTTGGATTGTTTACGACAAGGAATCGATGTGGATTTTGTTAAGTGGATTGTGGATGCGATCAATGATATGAGCTTAAAAATAAAAGGCAAATTACTTCTTGGTATGTATGTGACTCAGATTGCCATTCACTTTGATATTCCTCATAATCAAGAATTCAAAGTTCCAATCACTCCCAAGGATTATCTGGATATCTCAACCTTTCGTGATATGGGAATTGCGAAAAGGGTTGGTGATGGATGGGTTTTAACCACCGATGATGGAGATGATCAGGAGGATGATGAGTCTGATGCAGAGCCAGCTGTAATGTTTGATGAACTATCTCAGAAACATTCTCGCAATCCTCCTTCAACAGCACCTCAATCCAGCTCTCAACCATCTAGTTTAGCAGAGTCTTTTTAGAACCAAGTGTTGGAGCATTTGGCTAGACTCAACACTAGATTTGACTTTTTGGAGACCAAAGTCACTTCTCGGCTATATCGACTTGAAGCAAATCAAGAAACACTGAAAAAGTATGTGGATAGTTTTTGTAGTGCTTTATCACTTGGAAGTGACCCTCCACCCGATGATTCTTCCATTGCTCTTTCATCCTAGTTGTTCTTTTTGCTAAGCTTTGTTTATGTGTTCATACTTTATCATGTTTATGTTCATAGTATTGACACATTTCTCATTTTGAAGTTTATGAAATTTCAACTTCTTATATTGAATGTTCAGTGAGTTATTATATTGTGCTATTAGTATGTTAATTTGAAGTTAACCTTTTTTATTATTGACAAAAAAAGGGAGAAATATTGAATGCTAAAACAAAAATGTTGAATGTTGAACAAAAATGTTGAATGTAGAACATGTTTAACTAAATTAAAGGGGAGTTTCAACTCAGGAGGAGTATTTATCTGACTTATTTATATTTTCAACACATTGTTTTGTCATTATAAAAAACGGGGAGATTGTTGTCTCTATAATGATTTTGATGATGTAATTTAAACCAAAATAAAGTGTTAATTAATATATTTAAGTTACAAATGATTCTTTAACTTGTGTTTAAGTGTTTGTTTGAAATCAAGAATTCACGCCCATGAATATGTTTAACACCCGTGAAAAGAATCAAGTCAAAATTAGAAATTAACTCATAAAAAATTTTCAAGCCCGTGAACATTTCTTCAAGGCCATGAATGAGTTTCTCGACCGTTACTTGTCGTCACGCCCATGATGGATTTAAGAATGGATTTGTCTCAAAGACACAGAAAGACTTTTCAAAATCGTAAAAAATTCCTCACGCCTGAGGATGATTTGAAAATTTGAAATTGGCGCAGAAAATTCCAAGGCCGTGAATTTTGGTTCTAACCCGTGAAGATTCATCTTCACGATCGTGAGTATTTGTCACACCTATAAATCGGTAGTTGCCTGTCAACATCACAATTGATCTTTTTTAAATATAACTATTGAAAAAAGATTTAGAGGCAAAGCTTGCATTAAATGCAACCAGAATGGTCACAATTAATCACCATTCATTGAAGGCTATAAATACATGAAGATTTGAAGTTCAAACAACAAGAGAAATAGATATCTTAAGTGAAATCATATTGTTGTAGTTCATACTATCTTTTTTAAATATAACTATTGAAAAAAGATTTAGAGGCAAAGCTTGCATTAAATGCAACCAGAATGGTCACAATTAATCACCATTCATTGAAGGCTATAAATACATGAAGATTTAAAGTTCAAACAACAAGAGAAATAGATATCTTAAGTGAAATCATATTGTTGTAGTTCATACTATGTTTTTCACATTTTCTAAACTTTTTGAGCTTTATTTCTTATTCTTACTAGCTTTTGCTAGTCTTAACTATTCATACTTCATTGTATATCATCTGAATAGCCTTGTATAAGTTTAGAGATACTTAGAAATCTATATCCCTATTATTGAGAGTAAAAATCTGAGTTGTAACTCAGTATGTATAGGGTGAAATCCCTGAAAATCTATTGTAATTGATTTGGGTGGTGCACCTCGTTCTAGTGAAATCTCAATATCGGATTGATATTGAGAGAAGTGGACGTAGGAGAAGGAATTTGGCTCCGAACCACTATAAATTTGTTTAGCTATCTTAACCTTTCTCCTTTATTATCTCTTGCTATTTTTTAAACTCCTATTCACTCCCTCCCCCCTCTAAGAGTATTGCCATATTAGTATTCACACAAATTAATTAATATATAGGCCAATTACCATCAATTAATTATATCCATAGGTTTTGAATGCAGAAAATTAATCTGTAGATCTAGTATATAGGTAGTACCACCATCAACTGTATTTTGCAATGTTTTGATATGTAGGTTGTTGGAACCGTCAATCAAAGATGAGTATACAGGCTGTCAACTATCAACTCAAAGGGTAAAATTATTGCTAGAGCAAGTAAATTGTCAGTCTTTGTGTATATATGTGTAGAGAGCCAAAATAAATTGTAAGGATTTATTTATAGTGAACTAACAAACAAGTGGTGAGCAATTGTGGGACATGATCTGATGATGTGGCCAACATCCTAACTGCCCTTTTTTACTTGGTTTTGGAGATCATGACCATATTTGCAGAAGATGGCGTTAGTATGAGCCAAATCTAGGGTTGATTGTTTGCAACAATCAAATTATTTTGAGTTCCAAACGGTGCACTTTGTCTTGATAATTTTTTATTATATGGGCTCTTTCTTAGGACTTTTGATCCTAATGGACTCACTTTCTAAGGCCCAATCCTTGCTTTTGGGTTGGTGTCAACAATGCTCCCCTACAACACTTTATCTTGTGATTTTAAAGGTGAAGGGTTGCACCTTTTACATCTGCCTTTTAGGACACTTGGTATTCTTCTGTAGGAAGCCGAAGAGCCATAAACTCTTCAATTACCTTGGATGCTTCTATAAAAGTGTGTTTCATCTTTGTTCATTTTTTTACTTCTGCTTTCCAAATGAAACTATCCTCTTTGCAAATTACTCCCAAACTCTCTTCAAGTTTACTATGTTCTTCGGTATTCAAGTAAGTATTCAAACTTTTCTTCAATTTGATCTTTCTTTTGTCTTGTGACTCACCCATTTTATGTTTGCTTGAATCGGTCAGCAATGGTGAAGTCAAAACAAACCAAAATTGGAATCCCAAGGGCTATTTTTAATGCTTTAGCTGAATCGGTTGATCCCATTAATCTTCATGTACTTATCCTTTCTTATAACAGTTATGTTTTGGGATTGATTCTTACTGATAAGGGATAGCAAATTTGAATGCTTTTTGTATGGTAAACACTCGGTTCCTAGGTTCAACCAAAAAAATTATATACATTCATGGACCCAAACCAAGTCTCCTTGATCCTAGCCAACCGTGCCCGCTGACTTCCTGGCATGACACTAACATTTGGCACTGACCTTTTCTGAGTGGTGGTCCATCGAGATAAAGAATCTTTTGAATTTTACCATTGACGAATCCTATTTTATAAACAATTGCTTTTTTCTGCATTGTTATTTTGGTCAGCCTGAGCCAATATTTTTACTTTTAGGTTCATAGCTATGCCTATTACTTTGTTTGACTTAGCTGTCTTATTCGGTATTCCTCTATCTGGTGATGTCATATATGCTTCTTTAGAAATTACTATGACCAATGTTAACATTTCCTTCAGTAAGAACGATTGTAACTATAACAATTTTATTAGTCTCAATCGGTCTTCAGATCCTACATCGAGCTATCAAGAACATATAGCCTTTCTTTTGTACTAGCTGTGCAAATTTATCTTTTGTACAACTTCAGTCAAGGTTACCAAAGAGCATCCAAAGTTAGTTGTGGTTCTTACCCAAGGCAAAAAACTAGCGCTCGGTCCTTACTTCTTTGCGCTCATTTATAGATCCATCCTCTCTTTTCTTTTTGGAGGCTAACCATCATCTTTTGGTTTGGTCTCGGGCCCCTATGGATGGTGCAAATCTAACTTATGACCTATTTTTTCGAGCTCACTTATGTCACCCCAACACCTTTTTCTAGGCATTTGTCTCATTATTGTGATTGGGTTTGAGTTTCACTTTTAAAGATCGGTCTTTTCACCTGGTCTTCACTTTCTTCTATTTAACCCACAGGGATAGTTTTAAATTTTGTCCGTTCATTCCTTCTAAATTTTGTCCGTTAATTCCTTCTAAATTTGGTCCTAGATGGACTCATTTCAAATACTCATTAATTATTGTTGGGGAAGAATTTACCTGAGAATAATAGGTCGAGTCTTGGGAAAATTCATTGCTTGTTTGGGACCTCATATTAGTACAAGCATTGATAATAAATGTAGGATAGAAGTCCACCATCTAATTATATGCATTCAACAGTTCGGCTTGATCTAATGCCTTCCTTTCCCTTTGGTCTATTCTTTTAACCTTGGGACTTTGAATCATCCACTCATAGATTTGGACACCATAACAAAAATAAATGATTTAACTAGAAACCGACGGGCTACTTTAACCTTAGATGATTTTCTTATGACCCCTTATTGTTCGTAGCTCTATTCAGCTTGGTGGGCAAACCAAATAAGTGAGAGGATGAAAATTCTAGACGATGTAATATAGAAGATGCAGGTTTTTACTCTCCTTTTAAAATTATCAAAAATGGATTGCATCTAACACCGACTCATCTAATGTTGTGCAGGGATTAGTGTTGGCCAAAACAAAAGATATGCACATATGCAAAATCCTTGCTTTTGAAAAGTTTTGCAACTTTAAATACAACTACCTAGAACTAAATGAAATAATTCAACAAATCCAAGAAGCCAAAGGGAGATCCAAACCAATGCTAACCGAAAAAGTACTAGCAGATAGAGAGAAATTCGTCAAAAAGAGGTCAAAAAATCTTTAATGAAGATGACTTGCTTTAGGATCTATAAAATTCATCTAAAATGGCAACTATCTATCAAGGATGGGTGTCGGTCAAAGCCCCTCAGTTTAGATGGCCAAAGTTTCCTAATGCTCCCTTTGGCATAGCAGGCATTCCGAATAGCCGAACCAAATGGAGGAAAAGAAACAAAGTTACTTGGGCTGTCTCATATATAAAAGACTAGCTGAATCATAACAAATGGATTATCCCCGAGCTTTTGGATGAAGATAATCTCATTCGGCTAGGTACTTTTTATCCTTATAACTTATCTTTTAGCTCGGCTAACTGATATTTATCTGTAGATGCCATGCCCGCCATTATCTCTGATATTCAGGGTGAATTGTTGAAACTAACATTCTCAAATCCTCCCAAAAAGAAACAAAAAACAAAAGTGAGCTTCGGCTTCAAAAATCTGCGATTCTTGGCTTATTTTGTTTGATAAAAATGCTTCAAACTCTTTTCCTCCTAGGCTGCTTCGAAGCATAGCCTTCCAGCTCCTAAAGTTAAATACGAGTTCAAGGTTAAACATCTTTTTCTCTCATCTCCTCAAGTTTCTTCCAAGTCCCCTTCTCTACAAAAAGAAACTAGTAAGGGCTTGGCCAAGTCAATTTCTTTGGCCAAAGAATTAACTCATAACCATTCCATCTTAAAGGCTGAACCTGAAGTTCATTCTCAAGAGACGAAAGATGTTTATAATTAAGATGACATTTTCAACCCGACCTAGAAGAGCAGGGTAAAGATTTGGTAATGCTCTTGCACTTGTATTATTGATAATTTGCCATTCCTTTAGTTGACTGACTACCTATTTTTACAAAAGGGTTAGGACGAATTGAATAATTTATTTTCCAACATAAATACTACACCCTTGGAAACTAAGCGGACTTCACCACCAGCTGGGGTTATCGAGAAAGCAATAGAGCCTGAGCCTGAGCCTGAATAAGATCAAGTTGTAACTCAGATCAAGACCTATCTGGAGACCTTTACTAATATGAAAGACATTGGCCTTTCATTTCTCCTGGATAAAGATGTATCAAAGTTAGCTCGAGAGGCTCTAGCATTCATCTCTTCCCATGCTAATAATTGTTATTTATCAGTCGACCTTAAGGTCGCGATTGACCATGCTGCTTCTAACTTTGATGACCTAGTATCAAAATATCGATCTACTGATGGCTTACTTTCTCACATCAATATTTGTCTAACCAAGTTATTGAAACAGACAAGTCCATCCAGCAATTGAAGAAGATTGGACTAGACACAGTTGTTCAAGGAAGGAAATGGATTGAACAAAGCAAATACTTGAATGTCAAGCTGTGTAAAATAAAGGCTCAAATTGTTAAAGTCGAATGAAAAAAAAACTGACATGCACAAGTGGTCTAAACTTTGAAAGTCGATGTGAAAAAAAGCTAAAATGAAGAAGACCAACCTTTCAAAGGAAGTCTAGGCCCTTTAGCCTTAAGTTTCGTCCACTAAGAGTAGCATGGATGAAGTAGCCTAGGGTTTTAATGAAATTTTAAAAAATTGTAATCAATTCTAAGTACAATGACTCCTTGAGCTCTCTAGTTGTTATATTTGGTTTCCATGGGTCCTACCTCTCTTTTTTCTTTTTCTTTTCTTTTTGATGCATGAATATTTTCACTTTTGGTGGCCATGAAGCCGACCTATTTCTGCGCTTTGTTGAATATGAATACTTATGGCCTTTTGGCAGCCATGGGGCCGAATTGTTTTATGAATGTATGTATTACTTTCGCAAGGCGACTATTTTCATTGTTTATTTTTGCATGGATTGTTTTCAAAAGAATGGCTTTCAACTGGCCATCTCTATTAACTAAATTCATAATAAAGATCGACTTCAAATAAAATCGAACATATATAAATTTAGTATTTACATTCAAATGGATCAGCTTAAGAAAAAAACCAAAATTTTCAGCTAAAACTACAAACACAACTGTGTGATATGCAACTTTCAACTACATATAGTCAGTTTTGAGCAATTCTTTCATCTTGCAGGGAATTGAGCTCGGTTTATGCCTTCCCATACAAACGAAATATAAGGCTTTAGAAACTTTCCATTAATTGACTGATCATATATTTCACCATCCGGATCTGATAATTTGTATGCACCGTTTCCTTTGATTTCTCTGATCATAAAAGGCCCTTCCCAATTTAAAGACCATTTCCCAAGCTTAGAATCCTTATGGCTAATCAATAAGACTGTTTTCCATACCAAATCACTGATTCTAAAATGTTTCGGCCGAATGCTTTTATTGTAAGCCCTTTCAACCCTCTTTTCTTGTGCCTGTATCCTATCCAATGTAGCAAGTCGATAATAATCAAGGTTGTTTAACTCTTTAAATTCTATAATTCACTCTAATGTCTATTTTCCATTGTCCTTGATAAATTTTCGGTTATTGCTTCCTGGAGAATTTTAAAAAAATTCCTACCCGATTTAGGTTTTCCACTATAATCGTTCGGGTTATTACATTCAACCCTCCTACAAATAAATTCGTTCTTGAATTTAAAAACAGTCTTACCTCATGAAGAAAACAGATGAGGATACTTCTGTTGCATAAGAAATTCGCTTTCCCAGGTGGACTCTTCAGTACTTTGATTTCTCCATAGCACTTTCACCATCGGAATCTCTTTATTCCTTAACTTCCACACTTGTCTATCCACAATCTGAATAGGAATTTCCTCATATGATAAGTCTTTATCTACTTCAATTTCTTGCACTAGAAGAACATGTGACGGATCCGGTACATACTTTCTCAACATAGAAATATGGAAGAAAGGATATACATGGCTTAAGCTCGGAGGAAGAGCTAAGCGATAGGACACATTGCCAACTCTATCCAATACTTCAAATGGTCATAAATACCTAGGTGATAATTTTCCCTTCTTCCCAAATCTCATCACTCCTTTCATAGGAGAAATTTTAAGAAATACATGTTCACCTATAGAAAACTGTACATTCTTTCTCTTTGGATCCACATAGCTTTTCTAACGACTGAAAGCAGTTTTGATTCTTTCTCTGATCACTGGTACTTTCTCCATAGTCTCTTGAATCAAATCAGGCCCTTCAATTGCCTTTTCATCTAATTCTATCCAACACACTGGTGATTGACACTTCCGGGCATACAATGCCTCATATGGAGCCATACCAATGGTGGAATGATAACTATTATTATACGCAAATTCTACCAGTGGTAAATACTTGTCCCAACTGCCTCCGAAGTCAAGAACACATAACCTCAACATATCTTCCAATGTTTGTATGGTCCTCTCCGACTGCCCATGTATCTGTGGATGAAATGCAGTACTGAAGTTTAGCTGTGTACCCAATGCTTCTTGGAACTTCTGCCAAAATCGGGAAGTAAACTGAGTACCTCTATCCGATATTATGGATATTGGCACTCCATGCAGCTTTACAATTTGATCAATGTACAATTGAGCATA
>CANXYC011311554.1:0-11673 GCA_948193065.1 Aleurites moluccanus
AAATTAAACTTTGGTGACCTAGCACCCTTAGGCCGAATGGATAGTGACCTAGGGTTAGGGTTTATAAGATAAACAATGTGTATAATTTGATAATTAAGTGTAATATGTTTAATTGGTAAGTATTTGAAGCATATAGGAAGAAATTGATATGCTTGATTTGGATTTGAATTGAATTTAGGTTTTTATGACCTATAAAGTTCAAAATACTTTGGCATGAAACCTAGGCTTAAACATAAGCCCAAACTTGCTTTAATATGTTAATATATATGTGAATTAATATGTTGCATAAAGAATATGAGGTTTAAATATTTGTAACCCAAGATTGGCTTTGGCCAAATGGCCTATATGTGCAAAAAGGGATAAATTTGTCATTTGATAGGGAATGTGACCTTTGATTGTGAATATATGTGAATTTGATGTGTATATTTGAATCCTTACGGAGAGAATATATAAAAATATAGGCGAGCCACCCGAGAAAGAGACCAGTCAGACAATCGCCGCGACCGTTATGGGGTTATCGGTTAGCTAGGAGCTACTTGCCTTGGCTAAGTTTGAAAGTAAGTTTTTATATACAATTATTGCATTTATACAACATATGGCATAACATATGCATTTGAATTGATTTGATATTTAGAAACCCTGATTTCATTTGAAATGTCAAATTGGCACCTAAAATGACATGTCGAACTGACCTAAATTATCTGAAACTTCCTACTGTTATAATTCGAAGCCTAGAAAGTATTTTAACCTGATACTTGGCCCAATCCTTTCCCTTATCCCTAAGCTTCAAATTGATATTAAATAGTCCACCTAAATATATTCCTTATGTAGAGAACTAGAAACTTCTCAAAAATCCTAAAACAGACCCGTAATTTGACTTGCCATTTGGGCCAGCAAAACTGGGCCCCGGCGGGCCCGTTTCTTAACTTTATCCAGTATGCCTATTTGATACATGTGATATGAAAATGAGTTGTTATATGTGAAATTAAGCTATATTTGTGATCCTATATCCATTATATGAGACTTTTGCATATGATAACATAACAGGGCTACTACGATGGGGTAGTAGGATTATCCGTCGACCGTGTGCACACTGGTTTCTATTTGACCCTTACTAGAGAGGGGAGTTATATTCTCTAGTCGTGAGAGCCGATCACTCTTACGTAACTATTGGTTTCGCGCTATTGCGCCATATATATATTGGTTAGCACAATTGTGCATATTGGACATATTGGCCCTATTTACCTGTTGTATCATATGTGATGTGACTTATACTACTTATAGTTCATCACTTGTACCACATATTTTCAGTACTATTGGTTCTATCCTTGGCTATATTGCTACTAACCTTTTCAGGTTTCGGTTCAGCTTAAATGGTATATAATTCTCATGCATTTTTATATATAATTATTTACTGAGTATTTTATACTCATCCCTGTAAATTTAAATCTTTTCAGGTGACGATGAGGTCCGAGTTCCACAGGCTTCTCTTTCTCCGCCGTGGACATTTTGACATATTTATGTAAATATTATGAGTTAATCTTTTATTCCAAAAATTTGTCTAGTAGCTTCATGGTACTGTAATCTAAAGTATGAGTAATTGGATTTGGTATATATGTATTTGTCTCTGTGTGGATGATGATATAGTTGTTTATTTTGGTTTTATAATAGGTATGATAATAATAATAGTTTATGTTGTGAATTGAGAAGTATGTATGATTTGAGGATGTAGAGATGGAGTTGAGTTGGGAAATGATATTGGAAGTGTAAATTGATAAATTAGTAAATTGGCATGTTGAAAATACAGAGAAAATCCTGTCGGATTTTCGGCAGAACATTGGTATAAAGTATATGTATGAGGTTTGGCATGTGGTAATGGTGTAACATGAATAAACTTGTGTGATATATGATTAATTAGAAAAAAAAAAAAGTTACGATATATTAGATATATTGTATTAGGAGTTCATGGTGGTAATAATAATCTCAGACGTGGCTCTCTGATTTGGGTCGTGACACAATATAAGTTAAATATTATAATGACGGTTTCGGCATATTTTGATTATAATCACTTCTGATTTTAATCGATGGAATTGGAGAGTGTGTTCAGAAATATTTTGGAGGAAACAAAGTGATCCAACAGAACAAAATTTGCCCATACTGTTGATCGTGACATTAAGCAATATTTAGTGGCATAGACAAGACAAGCCAAGCCGCCAAGATGCCAGTTTGAATGTGGCCTCTATGGGGATATTTCCCAACTGGTTTATTATTAGGATCTTCATTCTCTAGTTTTTGATGAATCCCTGTGCTCTTCTTTATACAGTTTCATTTTTTAGTGAACTGTGCAAAAAACAAATATACAGGCTTAAGTGATCAAAGATTCAAAAAATTAAACAATGTATATAATCGATCACTTACCTCTACATCTCTAGTTTCTGTTCATGCAATCTGAGTAGTAATCATATTATATTATTTCATGTGATAATATGTAATCTTATACTATGTACTCTTTTAAATAATGTATCGATAAGTTGTTAGGCAGCCTCCCCTCTCTCTTTCTCTCTCTCTCTTCCCTATAGTTTAGAAAAAAAATTTAAGTGAATATAATACATTATGTAAGACATGAAGTTAATATAGTAATTAAATATTTAAATTATAAGATGTGAATTATAATTAATACGCTGATATTCAAGTTACTGTTAGTTCGTTCATAATTTTATACAGTAAATTAGATTCACTTAAAAAAATTTCATAATTTTATCAATTGTCATATTTAAAATCTCAAGAAAAGAGTTAATTCTTTAAAGAAAACTTGAAAATCACATAAATATCAATTGATCAGTGCAACAAGTTTTCAAAATGTAGTTCTTGGTTAAATGCATCAACAATAATTTGTGTCCTTTTGCTTGTGTTCTTGACAGGTTTGTCTTTTCTATCTTCTGGTTCATCATTCAGTTCCATCAACAACAAATTCCCACTGAGAAAAAAATACATATATATATATATATATATCATTATTTTCTCTATGGCACTATAAACAAATCAAGAATAGACTCAGCATCCAAAGAAAAGAAAAATTGTTTACTTCTCCAAGATATTTTTCTTGTAACATTTTCCTTCTAAAAGTATATTATTTTCTTAAACAGTTAAGCATATGCAATGTTGTAGTACTGCATTAAATCAATAATAAAAGAAACAGACATATTAGCTACTTCTGGTGTATTGACAATAAAATACTTGTAAGTTTTAAGTTTCTATAAACAATTCATTGATGTGCTTATATTTTGAAGTTCATAATAATGCTCTTAAGAGCATATGTATACTCATCCAAAGAAAGGATTTAATTTCAATTATCAAGTAAGTTGACCAATCTTTTGATTATGTAGATGATAAAAACTTTTGCAACTTCAAAGGAAACAATTGCAAGTTACAAGCAAATTTGGTCTCTATTAAAACATTAATTTGAATTTTGAATTTTGAAAAGAAGAGAACAGGAAATATCCCTGTATGTGACAAGAAATTATAATTGATTTGGTGTAAAAAATTAGCATACAATTTAATAGTTAATACATTGTATCATCTATATATCGATCAATAATTTTCTATTAGAGCCAGAAAAATTCTTATCCCTATACGATTGCGAGCATATTTTTATTTTATATATTTAAATGAGTAAGTTAATAAAATATTTTAATTAATATAATTTTTATATTTATTTTTTATGGTAAAAATCTATAAGATAATTTTTTATTTATTTTATATATTATATTATTATATTAAATTATATTGATATATATATTTATAGGAATGAAAGCAGATGATGGACAGATAAACTAAGATATTTCAGAAAAAAAAAATTATTAATTTATAGAAAAAAAATTTCTTAATTTATTTAAATTTAATTTTTTTATATAAAAATTTAAATTTAATTTAAAAAAGAAAATTACCGATAAGGTTTGCTAGTAAGCGAGATTCCAATTAATGATCATAGAACGTGGATTGACATGTACGTTACACCTCAGCACGCATAGCCACCATAATTAGATATAATTGTAGATTGAGGTTGATGATGTGTCATATGGTGATTGGTTTAGAATATGAAGTAAGTGTAAAATTTAATCCTCATTGAATTTTCTAGTGTTAAGCTAGTCTTTGTCTTTTACTTAACCCCTGGTGATTTCTAACTTTGTTTGAAGCATCAGACCCACTACTAAAAGACACAAAACATTGAAAATTAAATGAAAAATGTACCACATGATGAATCCATTATTGATATTGCTCTCATTAGCACAAGAAAGCAGTTACCGTTCGTGCATCATCAACTTGGCTAACAAAGATCATGTCTCCATCAATCATATAAAATTGATCAATCAACATCATACATATAATAATATTCTTATATAAAACTATATGAATTCAGTTCATAGATATGAATTTGAATTCTTTAGTCGTCTCATTTTTTTTTATATTTATTTTTATTCGTCATATTATATTGTTTTTAAAATATTTTAATAAGTAATTTTTTTTAAATAATATAATATATATAAAAATAAAAAATAAAATTGAGATTCTGAATTATAAATATAAATATTAAAATTTTATTAATATTAATGATCATTAGCTTCTATCATTGATTTGACTAGGAACTTTACAACCTCCTCTAATTAAGAGACAAATAAAACTTAATTATAAACATGCACAAACAAAACTTGATTATAACAATTAACTCGTTTTTGTTACGACTGTCAAACCTCTGACCATGGCAAGTCATTCTTTACTATTTAATGGTCATTTTCTGTGAAAGTTAGGATGAAATATTTACATGCATAGCACTTGCCAACTTTTCTTTGAGTGACGAGTAAAAATTGTATCACTGTGTCTCAAAGCAATTGCTTTACTCCATTAATGCTAATAATCACAGTTATAGTAAATAATAATATTATATTAGTAAACTATGCAAAACATTCTCTTCATATCTTTTCATAAACAGTATAATAATACAAAACATAAGTTGAGAAAATCACGGCAGCATTGACTTAGTGCATCAATACAGATTCCGAATGATATCAATTTAGATTTGGCTTGATGACGTGTCAACTGTTCAATTGGTTTGCAGTAGATATCAATTATATTGTTATTAGGATTAAACTAATTAATGAGCTCTTATTCATTAGATCCGCTATAAAAATTTATTATTTATTAATTCTTATATTATAACACATATTAAAATTATTTAATATACCCCACATTTAACAACAACCTCTCAATCCACAATTTTGGACCCACTAGTCTTGTTGATATTTATAATAATCAACTTTATCACCATTTCCATTCTTGATTTATTGGATGTTTAGAACTCAATTCATAATTTAAAATTTATTAAATTTAATTAAAATATTATAATATATTAAATTTTTAAATGATCGAATGTTTGATATTTATTTGCAAAACATGATTTTTAAATAAAAATATTATAATAATTATATTTTTTTAAGAGTTATAAAAAATGAATTTTGACAAAAAATAATTTTAAAAATAATGAATTTTAAAATAATTAATTTCAAACTCCTACTTAATTTAATAAACATATAAACTGAATCTTGAGGAATGTTGATTAGATCACTTCAAAATAACATTTATTTTCATATACATAGGGACAAACACAAAAATTTTAAAAAGAATGATAATATAATTAATTTCATAACAGAAGATATTCCCTCAACAGTTGCAGTTGATTTCGACAAAATTAATATTAGTTTTATAAGAAAATAAATTAAGGGATACATCATATTTTCTCTTTTTAAATCATCTTTTTAATGGGTTTGACAATTCCTTGCAAATTTAAAAATGAATTTACAAGTACTAAAAAAATGAAAGAAGAAGGGATTTGAGTTAAGATGTATTAGATTAATTTTAATTTAGGTTTTTTTTTTATTTTAAAAAATATATTTTTTATTTTAATTTTATTTACAAAAATCAAGAGAAACATACGTGCTTTTTAATTCTATTTAGATCCGCCTATAAAATATACAAAAAGCTAACATAATGATATTCTAATTGTTTAGATAGAATAAAGAAATAATTATAACAACCACCATTATTTACTATACAAGCAATGAATTTTAGTTAAATAATTCTTAAAAAAATTTTAAAAAATTAAAAATTCAAAACTTTATGGTAATAAAAAAAACTAATATATAAGTTATCACCTATAATTTATGAGATTATAAATGAGTAGAAAATTAAGTTTCATAAATCAATTTATTAAATACTTAGTCATTTGAAATAATTAATATTTGAAATTTAACATAATATTTATTTTTATTATTGTATATTTAAAATTTAAATATAAATTTAAAATTATTTCAAATAATTATTTATCCAAACGAAGTTAAATAAAATTCATTGATATGAAATGAAGACTAACAAAATTCAGAAAGAATATTATAAGACTTTAACATTTTAAACGACTTAAAACTCGTTAAGTATTCATTTGACATTATAGTTAGATTTAAAATTTAGAAAATCTTGGTTTTGAAAAAAAAAATTATATTTGAAATTTAATTTTTTCAAAATTATGATTTATTAAAAGCAATACAAAATTTAAACTTAAAACACTAGGTGGAGGGTTAGTAATTGAAGATTGCTTAGCTTTTGTTAGTGTTCTGGATGAAATTTTATTTTCTAAAAAGATATGCGAATAAGATTGTTCATTTTTCGTTTATCAGATACAAATTGATTTAAATTTAATGTCAAACTAACTACAAATTAATTAAAAGAAGTGATAGTATTGTCATCTAAAACATAATGAAATATTTTCAAATAATCATATATAATCTGATTATTTAAAATTTAAATACTTATAAATGAGATTGGGACATATATAATATAAGTTTAAATCTAATTACTCAGTCATGAATTTAAATGAAATGTAAGTTTAACACATCAAATTCCTAGTTATACATTTTATTTATAAATAATTCTATTAAATATAAAAGAAATAATCCTATAGAATAACAAAATTTATAAAATATGTACTTATAAAAAGAAATTGAATTAATAGTGTTAAAATAAAAATTGGGTAATAGATCCACATGTTGGTGGGTTGCCTTAACCGTATGTGTTAATAACAGGCAAAGCCTAATTGCTGTTCCCGATCCTGTTAGGGAAGATGCCAACCATCTCTTTACTTAATTAGTAAATTAAATTATATAAATAGTAACGTTTTACTGTATCAAAAGGATGTGGGATTTTAGTACGTTCAATTCAACAGCTCAAAGGGCTTCAATTTATTAGAGGTCCAAACGAGCGAGAAGTTGCAAGCCGATGGGTACAAAAGCTAAAAACATTGAACCAACTTTTGAAAAGAGATCATAATCCTTGCTTTGAAGAGTGAAGTAGTTTCAATATCTACAATTATTTTTTCTTTTTCCTAAATCTTGAAGCCAATAGAAAGTTATTTTATATAGCTGCTGTACAAACCCAAAAAGAAAAAACTTAATGTAGAAAATTCAACATCAGTGAAAGTGAAACTATTAATGTGTTTGGCTTGGTGAAATCCCAGGATTCTGAACTTTATTGCATTAGGTTTGACTGGTTTAGAGATTTTTTTAAAGTTATAAATAGATTGAAATTAAACTATAAATTCAAGGACAATCCATGAAATTAACCCTTTCAAATAACACTGAACAACTGCCATGAAGGTGTTCTCTTCATATGTATAGATTGAGAGGCTGTGGAGTTTTGTCCTCTCTTCCTCCCTTCTTCTTATGTTACTGGAAGTAATTGGCAATTAAATTCATCAGACTTCGACTATAACATAATTCACGACTTCACAACCCTGAAAAACACTCAAATAATATTGGAGTCAGAATTCATTGAGAAAATGACTATATTGTGTTTAAGCTATATTCTGTTAAGCTTATTGGCTTTCCGTTGCACAATGGTGTCAGGAATATTATGCTTTCCCTTTTGAAGAAAAAGAAAAAAATTAAAGAGCCAGCCGCTGCTAATTATAGCAAATACCAGTACTAGATAATTAGATACAGGAAGACAGATGAACTAAAAGCATCCATCTCGGTTTTACATGTCTGATACATAATTCTCAGCAATGTTTCATAGCTAGAGCTTAAAACATTCACAACTTAGAACTACTTCATGCATTGACCTTAGGTGCCCAGCCTGCAATCACATGTTCCGGTGTAGCCTTGGTCTTCTGAAAAGATTCGCAGGAGAAGAGTGACTGCAAAACAAGATGACAATGATTTTTATCTATTAGCCAACTCCAACAACTTCTAAACTCTTGTGGGCACATACTGACATATATGGAGAGGAAGTACTTGTATTCTTATAATACACAAAGCACAAACCCGTACATAGGCATGGAGAAATTTGAGCACCAAATATCTGAAAATGGTATATATATAACCATATTTCAACTTAGGATTACTAATTTCACACCACGGTCACCAATGGGTTTGTGATCGGAACTGGGCATTTGTCAGCCAACATCATGAGGTTGTTTCCCCATTCATATTTAACAACTAATTTTCATATTTGATGCACAAGTTACAAAAAAAGGCTAGAAGACACGTTATCATGAATTCTTGCACTCGAGTCATAAATTTAATCCTTTTCGAATTCATTTTGAGAAAACTTACTTAAGTCTTCCTTAAAGGCTATGGCATCAAGTATGCTAATCACAACAAAGCAGATAAAAAAAAGAGGCATCATTGGTCAACATGCCATATTGCAATATGCAGCATGACCCAATGATGTAAAAATCTTAATCTATGAACTTTTAAATAGATATAGATTATGAAATGCCTGATACTGCAGTTAGAGTATCCCATACCTACTGTTGTAGCAGCATACCATGACTTAAAAGTTTTGGTTACAGAAAATATAATAACTAGCAACAAGATATTCCCTTGTGATGGGCCCAAGAGGCTAGTGGAAAGAATCAAACGTTGAAACTCAGGGATGTCTGCCTAATGTGTTGTCACACTGGATAAATCCTTGAGGGAAGCAAATTCCAAGAATTTCATAGCAAGACATTAGTGGATCATAACAGACACAGGCAAGAAAAAATATCTAAACAAACTTATGGTAAAAACCATTAGGCAAAGAAATTTTGGTACAAATATAATCTAACAACCTTCAAGTCAAACTAGAAAGCTACATGCTTCTGCTAAAAAATCTCAATATCATGATTTTATAGAAATCCCAATGCCAACTGATTGGTAAATTGCAATCCTCAGTTTCTGAATGATGTGCCTCCAAACTACCTATTCCTAAAAAATTGACTATTAAAGTATAAAACTGAATTAACTTTCAAACTCAACAAGGTTTACATCCAAGCAATATACTAATTTGTTCCTTACATGGTAATTCTCAAAGAAAATAATGAAGGGCTTGCATAAGCAGTATTAATGCAAAGACAGCTAACTCACCATAGCTGCAAGCTGCAAGTCAAGATGGATCCATGCCCGCGTACTATATCCTTCTTCATTACAACATAGTTGAAGCCTTTGACAAAACATAAACACAAACTGACAAGGAGAGGGACGGGAAGGTGTGAGGAGCTTTTTATTTTGACATGGTACCACCAAGATTTTTAACTCCAAGGACAAGAGGGGGGGCCCTTATCCAAGATTTTTAAACCCCATTCCTAGATTTTACAACCACATTTGTGATTTGTCGGAGGCTGTATATGTAAATATATTTTGATTTTGGAACAAGAACTATATCCCTATTCCAGCCAGCAAACTATGAAGTGCAACTCCCATCTCTCACAAAACCATCTATGTCGGAGCAATTAAGCAAGAAAAGAGAAAAAGGAAGATACAATCCCCCAGTTATCTCTACTTGCCCAATCACAAGGATGGATGAAAAAAAGCGATAATAAACAACAAAATGTAAGTTACTTCAAGTGAATGGGGGCTTCCAAAATTCAAAACAATATCTTGCCATAATTGCATTATCTCATGTTTGTGAAAGTATAAAACCAACTACCAATAACCAAGAAAATTGATTCCACCATTCAATTCATTTAACTTAAAAATCAGAAACACACAACCAAAGTGCACCCTGTATGATATAAGCATAACAATCACATACCTTCATATAGTTGCAGACATGAGTCAAGTTCTCAGGGACAGCCCACTTCTTAAAATGGCCAAGAGCAACCTCAAGATGGTATAACTTAGGTGCCAAGCTCAAATCAACAGCAGAGATCTTTTCCCCAGCAATGTATGGACCCTGATCCAATGCTCCAATAAATCAGTTTGTACTTTCTATACCAAAAGATGTAGCAGAATCCTAATACTTTATTATATGTTTGTGTTTCAAGTGAATACACACATGTGCCTTAAGATGCTCCTCCAATGCCTTCAATTCCTCAAGCAAAGCCTGTTCAGATCCATCATTGGCATCCTTGCTCTTCAAGAATTTGACAAAAGCAGAGAAAATCTTTGAACCCCTACAGTATCATTTTTGTATAGATTGCAAAAACAAGGATTCAGAGGACCTATAAGTTCAATATACATTTGCACGCACACACACACACACACACACACACACACAAATGCATGTATAAACACAAGCATGAGCAAAGAAACATTAAAAGGGGAAAAAAAAGCATGACCTCAGAAAATTTATCCTGAGAAGATGGAAACTTTAAAAAATACATTCCAACTTTATTCCATAGAGCGGATGAAAGATAGTTTCTTCAAGCTTACGATAAAATAATTATCAATATAGATGGAACCTTATAGAAATATTTTAGCCAAGTAATGAACTTCTCAAGGAACAGTTTTCCATGCAAAATAAACATAGATGAGTCAGCACCATGTAATTGAATAGAATGTAAGGAACATAACCACAAGTCAAAAGCAGTTAAGAGATCTAAGAACAATGACACGATCATTTATCTTTATATCATCATTTCATCAAGTATTAGTGTAAAACACCTGCATTGCTGCCCGTAATCAAATCAATGAATAAACAATAGAATTCTTTTTAAAATAAATCCTATCCCCAAACAGATTACCTTTTCAAACAAACAGAGATAGAATCTATACAGATGGAAAGAGCATGCTTACACAGAAGAGAATTCAGAAGGAGTAACAAAAGATGGCTCAGGGGTTTTCTCCTCGAGAATCCCAACAATCACATCAGAATCTGGCACCCATTTGTCATCAACCTTCAACAGTGGCACCTTACCTTCAGGGCTTATTTCCAAAAACCTATTTAAACAGCAGCAGCCATTTGGTCATGCATCATAACATACAAAATCCTCAAACAGTACCTATTTCTTTAAAATGTGTGCTGAATGTATTAACTATAATGCTCTTGATATTTGTTTGTAATCTAGCATTGGGTTTTCATTCATTTTGATGACATAAGTGCAGACCCAAAATTACGAAAACATGGTCACTGTGTGTCAATTATTTCAAATCATAAACAGTGATCCTGAAAAAAAGGGTATTGAGAGTTTTAGTTTAATATTTGTTAAAGTCAACCACCAAAGAAGGCAATTCTTGATTTGCGGGGGGGGGGGGGGGGGGGGGGGGGGGGGGGGGGGGGGGGGGGGGGGGGGGGGGGGGGGGGGGGGGGGGGAGAGGACGAAGATGCGGGCAGAGACGGTGACGGGTGAAGGGCGAAGAAAAAAAA
>CANXYC011311578.1:0-36293 GCA_948193065.1 Aleurites moluccanus
TATATATATATATATATATATTTACTTAATACTTTAATGTACTTAAAATTATGAGTGACACATTAATATTTTCATAATTTAAATTGATTAAATAAAGTAATAAATTATTTATAGCAAATCCAAAATGTTTATGATGATTTATTTTTTCTATTAACTAACCTTTTGTTTGAATAAAGAAAAAATAAGGGGGGAAAACAAAATAAATAAAGTTTCTGTGTTTAGGAAAAGGAAAGAAAATAAAGAGGGATGGAAAATAAGCTTTATTTTCATTCCATTATTTTTTTCCAAATTGAAGAAGAAAAAAAAAAGTATGTGAAGAGAAAATAAATTTATTTTTCTTGCTTATTTTCTATGTTTTCTCCTTTTATTATCCAAACATAAAGTAAATAGAATACTTGAATTTATGATGATATAAGTTGAAAGTTAATAGCGTTTTATAACAGCTGTTAGTTATTATTGATAATTATTATCTATTGTTCATAATTATTAGCTGTTAACAGTTAGCTAATTATTATAAGTGTTCGGTAAAATTATTATAATATATTAATGATTATTAAAAGTAAATATTAATATTTATTTTTTATTTAAATAATATTTTTAATAAAATAATTTAATTTTTTTATTAAAATAAGTATAAATTTTTTGAAAAAATTTTAAATTGAAATTTTTATTAATGACAGTTATTTAATTATTTAACAACTAACAATTATTATTAAAATAAAAATAATTAAACGGACTTGATGCAACTGATATTTAAAAAGTTAATATATACATTAAAAAGTTTTAATAATTAAAACCGGATAGAGATTTTTTTTTTTTTTATAAAATTAATTTTCAAGTTTGTTGAATTTAATTTATAATTTATATTATTTATTTTATGTCCACATTAGGTTTAAATTTGACTTATAGATTGTACATCTTATAGAAAATACAATTTTAAAATATATTACCGAATTTAAAATTCATTTTGTTCTCCAATTAACTTACTAGTTACTACTACTCTTATCTATCATTAAAATATTAAATCAACGATGAATTTTTAGGAAAACATTTCTTAGGCTTTTATGGAGAAAACCACCGTTACCTCTGACCGATAATACTAAAATAGTGAATCAAATTGGCAAAGCTCGTGAGAGTTCGTGCAGAGCCTTCCCGCAACCTTTTCTTCCGCCACAAAATATAATAAACTATGAATTAAATTAGTAAATGATTATATAAATTAATCGAATGAAATAATAGCATTAGCCTAATAAAAACAGCGTTGCTTAAAATTATTATTATTATTTTTATTACTTTTATTATGTCAGATGAGCAATTGAGAAGTACTCAGAGACATTATAACTGGCTATTAATATCATTTCTTACTTTATAATAAAGTTTTTTTTTTTTTTCCAAAGATGTGTAAGAAGAGGGATTTTTTTTTCGACTATTATTATATAAAATAGAAGTGCCAAAAAAAAATCAACTTAGATTAATGAATTATTAAGTTTAATAATTCAACTTTGGAAGGATTAAAGCTAAGCATGAATGTGAAATTCCATTATGAAATTAATTATTATTATTTCCTTTTTCAATTTGAAATTTAAAATCAATGTTCAGAAGCACAAGAGAAATAATAAACCCCATTTCTATCCCAGAGGTTTGCAAGAACAAGTGATATTTTATTTGATTAAATAATTAATTTAATATCAACAATGATCTCCTTTTTTGAATTTAATTCAAAAAATAGATTCAATATAATAAGTGAAAATATTGATCCATGGAATTGCGAATATGCAAAATAAATAAAAAATAAAGAAAGAAATAATATATTAATTAATGCATTTAAAAATAAAATGAGATCTTGAAAATATGTGATCCAAGTTTAAAGGAAAGAAAACAAAGTTGTTAAGAGTAGCGTGGAAGGATAAAGGACAAGGAACAAAGGCGATTCATCAGGATAAAACAAGTCTCTCAATTCACTTGCAAGGAAAGAAATTAAAAAGGCAGAGTAAAGATACCCACAATTTAAGTGAAACCCAATACTTAATTAATTTTGCATGAAAGTATGTAATTAATTACTTATTAAGAGAGTGTTTGTATAGGAAGTTAAATGTTATAAATTGCGTTTTAGAAGGAAATTAATATTAAAATTAGGAATTTTATGGTTTTTAAAGTATTTGGGTAAAAAAAGAAAACTAGATTATTTTTATTATTTAACGCAAATTTTAAAAACTGGGGAGAAAAATTTTATAATTAACACTTATTTTTAATAAAATTAAATTATTTTAATAAAACACTATTTTTTACGTTTTTTCCTAAGCAACTTTTTGTAGTTACAATTGCTCACCATCCTTATCATTATTATATATTGTTTTTATTGATTGTTTGTAAGAGTAAAATATCAGAAATTCAATTTCTAAGACCTACTCTGAAAATAAATAAATTAAAAGTGCTCCTTTCAAACGCTAATTACTTATATGTATTTAGCACTAACTGTTTTCCAGAAAAAATTGAACTCCTTTGTCCTGTTTTGAATGAAAGAAGTAGATATAGGAATGGTAGAATAATGATGCCAGTATTTGATGTACCAGAAATCACAGGTATTTTTGGCAGAAAACAAATAAGCCTTGACAATGCATACATATAATTAGGTTTGAGCAGTTGGAAAACTTATTAATTTGATAAATGGCCCCCAACAACCCCCTCAAAAGACCGAACTCCCATTATAGATATGAATCAGAAAATCATTATTGCTCTCTCCAACCCAAAACCCAGTAATTATTTTGTTCCCTTCATTTACTGTGTCAATGTGTAGAGAGTGTAAGAATGGTACAGTATCAGTATTCTGTAGATGCCAATTCCAATACCCAAATGCCCAAAAACCTCCAATGAATTGACATCTCCTTTCTAACTCTATTGGTTTTCTTGTATTGAGAGCTTGATCAGACCTTTTCCTTTGTTGCATTAGCCAGATCTGACCTCAAAGAGAAAAATAAATAAAGAAACCTGACCAACCCTTTTCTCCCTTTAGGGTTTTCCAGTTTCCACCATTAAAAAATAGAATACCTCCCAAAAAATAAAAAATAATAATAAAAGGGGCACTCAAAGCCACAACAAGGAGAGGGTGTACTCCCAGTCCCAGACGAATGGCAATGCAATTTTAGACAGAGTTGGTGTGTATAAAGGAAAAATCATAGGCTGGCATTAGTAAAAAATGAAATCTAGTGGAATGTCAGATATGTCAGTCCATGGATAAACTAACCATAGAAAATAATTTATAGAACACTGGATAAGACCCAATGAGAAGACAAAACCAGCTTCTCTATCACCTTCCCCAGTACACACCTGCTATAACAGAGTACCCCAAAGTACCAGTCTTTTTAAATCATTTACCATTAACATCACATTTATGTGAACAGAATGGGAAAGTTAAAATAAAGATGACAAAATATAACCCCAAATTTAAGATAAGCAAATGGAAAGTAAAAAAAAAATAGAAACAGGGTTCTGAGAACTGAAAATTGGAAAATTCTGTACATGTAGATGTAGTAGATGATGAAATTTAGAAAAGCTGAAAAAGACGAGAGACAAAATTTTCCGGCGGTCTAAAATTATATATTTTGTACAAAATGAACCAGAGATTCTACGGCCGGTGACATTTCAAAGACTTGTTCTTGTTGATTTAGCAGCTCAAAGCCTCATATTTCACTGGAATTGGACGGTTAAATCCAGCTTGAGATAGTAAATTACCAACTGCAGCAAGGTCCCGGCAAAATACCCCTTGAAAAACTGATGGATTAGAACTTCCTGAAGATGTTGCCACTTTATTTTCAGTTGAATTGATCCTATTAGGACCTGATTTCTCCACTGTAGATGGATTTGACTCAAGTTTTGAATTCTGGGTTGTTTGCTGAACTTGAATTGCTGCAGCTGCTTGTAAAGCAGCTGCCGCTTTCTTCCTCTGTTTCTCTGCTGCCTCCTCGTCGATTATTGTAGCCATTACACTTGTGTAGCCCTTTTGGAGCAATCTATAAAGCAATAATGCAGACATTTTAGCTCGATCTTTAACTGAATCGAGATCTCTATCATCCGCAAATTCACATCTCTCAACAAAATTTATAACCTTATCAGGCTTATGCCTTAAACAGAGCAACAAATGAGCTCTCTCTAACTCAGACCTTGAACACCCGCGTCTAAGCCCAATTAAAGCATAATAATCAACATTTCCAGTCTCCCCAGATACTACCCTCTGTTTCAATTCTTGAATTTTGGTTGCCAATGCACAGAGTTTCCCTGGAATTTCCCTGTATCTCACATTATGTCGCTTCCAGGCAGGGCCTGGAAGTTTCCTATCTCGCAAGATTGAATTGTACAAGAGTTTCAAATGTTCAAGATCGTGTAAACAGTCAGGCAAGCAACGGATGGTTTCTAAAAGTGAGGCTCTGGTTTCTAGTGCTTGGATACGCGTAGGGTCAAGAGCTAATGTCTTATTGCAATCAGCAATAGCCTCTGCAATTCTACCTGATGACTTATATGCAAAAGCTCTGTGCATATAACATTCTGCCAAGAATCCCTGTGGGGCCCCTCGGCGGCCTTCTACAATCTTGGTGAAATGGCGGATGGCCTCCGAGTAAAGGCCTGCGTCGAGTGCAGCGATTGCTGCAGCACGTTTGCGGAGGAGAAGCTTGATATGGGATAAAAGCTGGGAAATGCTCTCGGATTCTGTCAAAGTTCGAGGTGGGGTTGGTGGGGTTGATGAGGTGCTAATATCGCTGGAGATTGGGAAATTGGAAATGGAGAAGCTATCATCGGACCAAGAAATACTTTCACGGCGGAATGCGGCTGTAGAGAGGCGTTTTCCAGTTTGGAGGAGGACCATGGCATCCTCCATCAAACCCAGATGACAACATGCTTGGCCCAAAACCAAGTACCTGGCACAATTGAACAGTAAAACCGTGAGCTAAATTGATCTTTTTTTCTTTAAAGATCGAATAGGGATTAAATGACTTGTTTTGATTAATCTTGGAAATTATCAAAGAACTGACTTTTCCAATTGAAATATAAGCATAAGATTAGGATTCAACTTTTAGTATATTATTAAGGTCGGAGAATAACATAACACCAACCCAATATTTTTTGGCCATCTAAATTGGAAACAGTCTAAACACTTTAAAAAAATAATATAAAAAAAAGTCAATGAAATTTTATTAGCAATTAACAAAATAAAATATTTGATATATGCAATAGCACAACTAAACCATAATGGTTTTTCAACTTTTGACCTAAAAAATCAAAATTATGTTCAAAAAACAAGAGCAATTTCACGTGCTATCTAATATCCCTTTATAAAAAACAGTGAATTGCATAATCCCTTAAATAAAATATATATATATATATATATATATATATTTTTAATTCGTATTTTGTAAGGTGAAAAGTTAGAAATCCAATTATGGGCACAACCTTATTATGTCTCAAAGGAAATGTTAAAGAAAGGCTGCCTCTGCATTTACTCATAACCAATAGAAACATTTTCACTGATCTAAACAATAAATTTAAATCATTAAATTTGTAACTGAAAAATACAACATTAGCAAATAGGAAATACGAAAAAATTGAAATTACCTCCATTGCCCTTCTTTCTCGCTATTTTTACAAACCCCAGCCATGACTTTCCTCCTCAACTCTGACACGGAGAAACACTTGAAACTTGGATCCCCGTCCGATGACGAGTTATTAGAAGGCAAAAGCTTGACTCGCTCTCTCGAAAGCTGCTGCGACGACGAAGACGAGTTATCAGAAGAGACGGAACCGGACTCATCATTTCCAATTTTTAGACTGGGAATGTAGTCTTGAAGCATATCGGCTACGTCCTTAAATCTTCCAAGATAAAGCAGAGATCTAGCCTTGAGTTCTAAAGCCGCTTCAAAACGAGGAGAAATAGCCAAAGCCGCGTCTAGAAGGTTCAAAGCTGAAGCAATTTCGCTCTGTTCTTGACTTGCAATCATATTTCTAGCCTCTTTAATGTATTTATCTACAATCTACACACATCAAAATCACAAAACATTAGACCGACCAAATGCAGCCGATTATACAATGAAAAAACAATTATTAATTAATCAATTACCTTTCGGTTGCTAAGCCACCAGTGCTTCTTTTCAGTACCATTCAGACATGAAGTAGTAGCCATTGTTGAAGAAGAATCAACCATTAATTAACCCTTCTCTGTATCTCTATTTCAAAGCATAGACATTGTTTAGCTGATGCTACTGTAACAAAATGAAGAAGAGAAAAAGGAAATATCTATGTGTACATATATTTAGGAAGAGAATATGGTGGGGAAGGAAGTGGAGAGAGAGGAGAGAGGAGAAGGTTGATTTAAAATCTGTATAGATTTCTAGTGTAAATAGGGAAGGTTGTGGAGAGGAAACAAAGTCCCAAAAAATAAAATTAAAATTAAAAATTGCCAGCTTTGACCTCAGCTCAGATAAAGCTTTGATCCTTCAACTTCATAGCTGGCACCAAACTATACCTTAGATTCTCTCTCTCTCTCCCTCTCTCTCTCTCTTCACTATGTGGCCTATACATGTAGAAGACTATGAGCCTAGCTAACCACACTCCCACCCCATTATATTATTTCTTAATTATTTTTTAGTATAAAATATTATTTTTAAACACCGGATTTATCCGGTGAATTTCATGATTGTGACCGGATATTGGCGGTGATCCATCACGGGTTCTCGGCTTCAACTACCGGAGAAAAGATAAGACGCCAGCAAATTGCCCCAAAAGCAAGTAAAGATAGTATAAGAAAACTCTCCAGTTACTTTTCTGCCCTTCTGGTCCTAATGGCCAAGGGTTTCAGTAATTGCCAAATACTGCATTATTGATGCTGTCAATTTATAAAGTCTATTATGGGATAGGGATACCAAACTGGCATCTCTTTTAAAGGATCAGAATTGGTTAATTACTCAAAGGGGAAGTATCATACCAAACTTACATTTTCATTCTTTCCATTTACTTTTCTTTAATTTTTTTACATTTTTAACGCAATTAATTCTATGCTACTTTTATTTTTCTATTATTAGCAATCCTACTTTTAATGAATAATAAAATAAATTTTAAGTGATTACTCGGATATTTTATTTTTAATATTAATTTAATTTATACATCGTTTCGATTCAATTTTATCAATTGAATTATACACAACTATAAATATTTCTATCTATATTCATCAAATTAATTTGTAAATGATCAAATATAGATCAAAACTAAAGAAGACTAAGTAATATGTATATTAATGCTATTCAATGTCGGTTTAGTTGATTAGTTTAAAAGTAGAGACGCTTTTAAAAAAAAATGAATATAATAGCAATATAAAATTACATATCAATTTTTTTTGTGTGTGAACCAACAAAATAGGTGTAGTTTGATTTTAAGTACATGAGAAAATTTCACATAATATTAGCAAATATCAAATTAACAAGATAAAATATGTTAATGAATTTTTCGTATTTTTAAATTTCTGTATAGGGGAATCGTAATTAACTTATTTAAAAAATATGTGGGATATAATTGAGATTAAGAAAAAGGAAGGAGGAGGAATTAGTAAAAAGATAGAGAAGCATATATATAGGGGGGAAAGATAGTGACTCTTCTCTCGTTAGGCACAGGAATCATGCCTTTTCCTTTTGAAGGTTTGCTTTGCTTTTTATTTCACCCACATTGATTAATGAAGACACATGAATATGGATAGCAGCCAGATGGGTTTGTCTTAAAGCCTCCATCTAACTTCCTTTTCTCTTAACTTCACCCCACAAATAAGGGCCCCACTTAACCCTCTCTCCATCTCCTTGCCACGTCATCTATCCTTCTTTGCCTCCACGTGGTATCACTTCATTGTAGGTCCCATTTTTTACAAATGGACTTCTGCCATGTCCAGATCAGCTTGTGATTCTGGGCAATGCCCTTGTCTTGTACTTCTGTTTTGGGACCTGTAATATTATTATTGTATGTTATGTACCCATTATGATTTCTAGTGTTTTCAATAATGATCAATTTTGTATATGGCTAACAAAAATAAAGCAACCATTTTTAATTTTTTTTTAAATAGTATATAATTTTACAAAACATAGAGCTACTCATTGATTACCTATATTAAGGAATAACTTCAGTGTCAAAATCACATAATTATTTTTTTTAATGATGTTAAGGAAAACACTAATTTTCTCCGTGTTCATTAATTAAATAAATTAAACTTACCATCATCATATTTTCCACTTTAACCTACTAAAAATATTATATTGAGATAATTTAAATCTTTTATTTTATTTGATATATTATTTTCTGTCACATATATTTATTTGTACGTCATATCATTAATAAAAAATTATTAATTATCAAAATATTTTGAAAAAAAATATAATATATATAAAATTATATAAAATATGAGATAAAATACTAAATAAGGGAAAAGATTTGAATTAATTTTAAGACTGTAATTATAGCTTCACATTTGTTTAAGGCGAGGATAATTAAATCATAATGATGACAAGGTTAGTCTTTAATCTTTATTTGTTGTGATGTTAGGTGAAAAACAAAAGTCAGAGAGAATTTCACCCATATATCATTCACAAGCCCTGAAGAAATAATCAAAACCACCATTTATCACGGATTAGGTTAAAAAATTAGTTTTAAATGAGTTGAAAATTAAAATTTTTCATGTAAATATAAAAAAAAATTTAAAAATAATTATAAATAGATCGAAACTATATAAAAATAGAATTTAAATAAATTAAATCAAATTTTTTATATAAATTAATAAAATATTTTTTTTATTAAAATGATCCAAATTCAGTTGAGCTTGACCATTCATTTATAACTCTTGTTAAGAAATAATAATATTTTCCTATCCTATCAAGAAAAAGCGAATATGTATATATAATATAATTTGAAACAATTAATGTGACATAATAAATTAATTGTGTAAGAATTTTTAATATGAATATTATTTTATTAGAAAGTAAGTAACATAATACAACAAATAACAAATTAATATTTTAAAAAATTAGTTATGTGGTGAAAAACTATTACTTAGGAGTTATTATTAAACAATTCATGGTTTATAGAAAAATTAAATTACTTTTAAATTTAAAAATAATACTAATTATTATTATTATTATTATTATTTTCTTCTCTTGCATCGATCATTGAGGCTCTACAAAAATTACTTTGGTTGTCATTACTGTTCCCATAAGTTAGGGATCACTGGACCCCATGGACAAGTCAGGGTCTACACTCTCAAGTCTCAACCTCTGTTTGGATAGATGAAAATTGGGTGAAAAAAAAAAAAGAGGAAAAAAAATAAATTATATTTTTTATTTTGTTTGGGAAAGAAAGAATAGTGGAAAGAAAAGAAAATAAGGGTGAAAAAAATATATGGGTCCCATGAAATATTTTTTTCCCCAAATTAAAAAAAAGGTGAAAATTTCTTAAAATTATCTATTTACCTTTTTAAATATATTTTTCAAGAAAAATTAAGGTAAAAAAATAATTTAATTTAATATAACATAATTTTCTTTAATATTTTATTCAAATAAATAAAGAAAAAATAAACTTTCAATTCTCAAAATTTTCTCTCCTTATTTTCTTTAATTTATTTATTTTTCTCCCTAAAAACTTCTCCAAACACAGTATAAGGGATGGTTTCTTCTATTAACATAGGTGCAGCTCTTGTACAGCTAAGCATTCCAAGCTGTGCAAATAAATGGGAGCCACATATTTTGATGAAGACAGATAAATTTCTTGGTGGAGATCATCAATTGATGAAACTATTTTTCTCGCATACTATATACTAATTAAGGACTCCTTAATTACTGTTTTCTTTGATGCACCTATGTACCATTTCATCAGGTACCTGCTTTTGCATATATGAATTGAATCTTCCCTAATTTCCCTTACAATATCTACCACTAAGTCATTAAAAATGGGCTTATTTGAATTAATCAAATTTTCTTCTTTGTCCTCAATTGTTTTGTCTATTTGAATGCAATTGAATGAAATTGTGGAGAAGTGAAAGGAATTTAATTACCTTTCTAGGGCAGGTGTATGCTGGAGTCTATTTTTGTTTCTTTTATTTTGTAAGAGAAGAAATCGGCCATCAACTAATTATAAGGTTGTCTTTAAGGGCACATGGATAAACAAGTTTCTATGGATGACACATGCCATGTCTCTCCCCTCATTAGAGGCAGAACTGTCTATATTTACATATGCCAATAAAACGATAAACTTATAAACTTCCTTATCATATTCCCTTTTTTTGCAAGGACAATAGCCCTTATTCTTTAGCCCAGCTTTGATAACACTATAATTGGTGCTGTTTTCTCTCCATATTCTATTTAGATCCATCTTCTAACTGCCTTTTGTTGTCATTCCTTATAGAATTTGACTATATTACTTATTTATTCCTCTTAGCTAAGGTTTAGATGGCAACAATAGTCCTAACAACTACTAATTAGAATATCTTAGTTCTGTTTTCAATAAATTATTGATAATTTAGGGGTTTATCAATTTTTTGGAGGTTGACCTTAAAGATAATTATAGACAAAAAAAAAAAAATCTAGCTCAGTTGGGAACTTGGAAGCCTTGTATAGTTATGGATTAAAAAAATTTGTCAAACTAAATTTAATATGAAATTAAGAGTTCATATATAATTCTACATTTTATCCATCATAATTAAGGGTAGACAAGTTAAATTATCTATGAATTACTTCAACACAACTCATAAAATAATTAAATTTGATTTGATTTTAATTGAGTTTAGTTTAAATTAAAAAAGCTCAAGTAATGAGTAGAGTTAAATTTAAATATTATAATACTCGGTTTAGATAATTTAGGAATCTAATTGAATATTAATATTATATATAATTTAAATAATATTTTATATTATATATAATAATTTGTTGATTTGAATTCGAGTTAAAATTTATTTAAATTTTATTTTAACATTAATAAATTTTTTATTTTAATAATAATTATGTGGAGTTAAGTTTAACTATTTTAATTATTTATTTGAATTGAATTTCAACTTAAAATTAAAAAAATTAATAAGTTTAATTCAAAATTATAAACTTAAATTTTCTAATCGAATAAAGTTCAACTCTAACACTTTATTAACTTAGCTCGACTTAATTCTACTCTATGCATAACAAGAAGAGACATGCAAGTATAAATGATGAAATAATAAATAAAAGGAAAAAAGGAAAAAAAATAATGTCTGATTGTAAATTTTTAAATGTTAATGATAAATAAAGAGATACCTAAACATTTTGAATCATTTGTTTATTTTCAGATTAAATTATAAATAATTTTTTATTATTATTTATGAACATAATTTTGACTTTAATAATTTAACTTTAATAGGATTAGAATAATAAATTTAATAAAATATGTAAAAACAGTGATAATTCTTTAATGTTAAAAATAAATAAAAATTTATTATTTATATATATATACATTCATTATTATCATTAGTTGCCCAAACACTTGTAATTTTAGGAATGGATATTGAAATTCAAATCTCCATTCCAAATACTCAATTTACAGGAATTTCTTTTTTCAATTTAATGAAATAACATCAGTACTTTTATTTTCATTAATTAGGCTTAAATCTAATATTTATGTCCGAATTTTTATTTTCCTTTTGCCTTGTTTTTGTTTCTTGCACTTATTTTTACAATTTGATGAATATTTTGCAACGTATAAATTAGATGGCTAATTTCCCATAATTTTTTAAAATGAAGTACTATAAGAGGAATTTTATTTTATTTTATTTTTTTATTTTAAGGTGGGAGAAGAAGGTTGTGAATTGATGTCCTTCAATCATGGACCAATGATATGAGTAAGGTCATTACAATTAGATTAGGCATTAAAGGTAGTTTTGAGTTTCTAGATCATTTCTTGTTATTTCATATTCTTCTTCTTTTTTTTAAATTTTTATTATCATTATTAATTGGTCTATAAACAGGAACAAGTTTGTTGACATAATCATCACGAGTTACATCGTCTCTTAACCTTCTGTTATTATTATGATTTCTATTCACATCAACATCCAAATTATTTATCGACCGATAATTTCGCAAAATTAATCATTAAAGCGATGAAATTTGAGATTGATTTATCAATCAAGATGTCCCTATAAACATTGCTCCAATCGTTGTAAAGTTTCATTCCCAACAAATGGGGTTCCAACCTCCTAAATACTGTCACGAAGACCATCGTCATTACCATCAGTCGTTATGGTTACTTTGATACTACCTGACGCAACGAAATATGTGTTTAAAGTAAAATACAAAGATTTTAGGATTTCTGAATTTTTATTAATTGAAAGATATCTCTAAAATAATGAATAGGAGATTTAAATACAGTTTTAAAATCTAATATTGGAAAAAAAAAATTTAAAAATAATAAAAATAAGTTTAAAACTAAAAATGACCCATTGAGATCCTAAATAAATGATTTTCGAGATGAAAACAAATCATCTGGGCTAAACTAAATATCAAATGAGAAGTTATATGGTTCGATAATCAGTATTTATTGATATATTATGGATTCTGTGATTCATTTCGGATCAAAAGTTATAGTCACTTATTCATCTATCGATAAAAGAAAACTATTTAGACTTTCGTTTTGATTTTTATTTATCCAAGCGATTTAAAAACTCAAAACTAGTTTTTTCCACTTCAATCTCCTCCACTTAAAAAAAACTCAACCTTGAGTTAGTAGCAAGCTCATAATGCAATGACACATCAGATGAAAAATATAAAGACTAATCAGCAAGAAGATAAATCTCATATGGTTAATTAAAACCGATTATAGTATATTAGTAATGCTTAATCAACTTGAAGTCAACATGATTAGAACCAGAACTCAATCCTAAAGCTGCATAAACAAAAGGAAGTTAATATTAGAAATTATTGAAAGATGAATCAAAAATAGATTTCAAAAAAATAAAGATAGTAGAGAGAATACCCACTCAAAATTTCAGAGTGGCCAATGCTTAAAGCAAGATCCTTATTTAAAAGGGATAAAAATTAAGTAATTTATCATTAATCATCATTACATATATTTTATTAATGGAATCACTTGAGCCAATCTTAATAACACTAATATATATTAGTAATAATAATAATTAATTAGTGAATAAAAATTTAGGTTAATGGCAGACGCTCCCATTCTCTAGACATGTTTGTATAAAAGGAGGCAAAATGTGACTGTGAACTCTTTTATTATTTTTTTAATTTTTATAAAAAACACAAATTTAGATTATGTTTATAGCTCTATTTGTGTTTTTTGACGGCTTAATATTTGCCTTACTAGTTCCGAGCGTCTTATTTATATATTGTAATGTGATAATAATAAGAGGTGAAGCCAGAATAATATATCCGAAGAGGTAAAAAAAATAAAATAAAATAAAAATATTAAATTAATTCACTAAAATGATAAATAATATTTTTTTCATATCACGAAATCTATTTATAATTAAATTTATAGTAATTATAATATTAATTTTTTTCAAAAATACAAAATAAGAGAAACCGTGAAAAATATAAAATTATTTTTATATATAAAGAGCGAATATATCAAATATTTAAAAAATAAATAAATAAAAAGGCAACGAAGAAATATTAAAGTAACAGAAACCTCTACTGAACTTATTTGCTGGCAAAGTTATATTTTATGGTATTAGTTAATTAAGATGTCAGCTGATGTCAACAAACTTTTCTACTTTTTCTGTGTTATTAAGATGTTTATATTTGTCAGCTCAGAATAGGTATTTACTATTACCAAGTATTTTTATTACGGAAAAACGGAGGTGGCTTTGGCTTTGGCTTTGGCTTTGGCCTTCGCCCTGATAATATGTATAAAAGAAGATATATTAATATTTTTTATTATATAAAAATATGTAAACTATATTAATTAAATTGATTTAATGAAGAATTATTTTAAAATTATTTAAAATGAAAATTAAAAAAAAATTATGTAATTAATTTTAAAATTAAAATAAAGTTAAATTGAGTATATAAAAAATACATCAATTACTTCGAACGTACAATATAAGAATATAGCGACAGTAAAATTCAGAAAAAGCTCTGAGGGGTGCACGTGTCTATGGATGAGATTTCACGTGGAGATTTGAGAGAGGCCATGTGCGGGGTTAGTGCTCTGGTTTATAAGAGAGGGTGGCCAGCCTCATTGGGGTGGTATCTGCTTGGTGTTTCTTTGCTCAAAAGTGTCCTAATCATGTTTAATTATGTAAATTAATTAACTAAAAAGATACAGTTTTTATTTTTTATTTTTTAAAGAATATTTATAATTTTGAACAAATTCTTGTGAATTTGTCAATTAAAAAATCATTTTCAATGTTGAATTTGTAGGGTTCACGTGATCAATTGTTAATAATTTTATGATGGGTCAACAAAAATCTAATGATAAAATTAATTGCATTCACATTAATACAAATTTGAGAGATTTTATTGTTTCGTCTATTTCATTAAAAAAATATAATTAATTATTTTTTACAATTAATAAAAAAAATTAAATAAATCTAATTTACTATGTCAAAACATGAATTATCAATATCACGAGATAAATAAAATAATATAATTATTTAAATAATTGAGTATGTATTATAATTAACACGTTGATATATTAAATTATTATTAATTAATTTATAATTATATATGATAAATTAGATTTATTTAAAATTTTTTAATATAAATATAATTGGATTCGATAATTAAAATAAGTAAAATTTTTTTATATTATTAATTTATTATACCTAAATATAAATATATCCCCATCCCTTGGGAAGATTTGTAAGTAGATTCACAAGTTAGGATGCATGAAAGGCATGATGGCATAAATAACTTGTTATTGGGTTGGCTGATTGCTGAAAATCGTTTATCTGGCAAAAAAAAAGATTTAAAAAATATTGTATAAAGAACTTAGTTTGAAGAATCAAAAGTTGGCGTGTCTTCCAATGCCATTATTATAAAGGAAAAACAAAGAAGAAAGTTCTGAAAATACCAGTTTTGATATTTAATGTGAAAATGCTTAATTATAATTCAATTCATGCATCTAACAGTTAATCCATCTGCTTCTCCCAACTGCCAAAAAGAGTATAAATAAAACAAAATTAAGATCAAACTTTAAATAAATACCTTAAATTCATCTCACCTCTTCCATTTGACAATTGAGATATGACTTGGCCCAATATTAACTTTTTTTTACACCAAAAAAAAAATTATTTTTTTGATCTTTCTTATTTTTCTCTTAAGAGTGTTAAGAATCGTGAAGATAAATAATTTTTAGATTAATCTTATGAACTAATTAATATAATATAATAACTTTTGTTCACTATTTTAATAAGAGTTTTAATTACCGTGTACTAATTAGAGTTAGAGAGTTTAAAATTTATATAAATATTTTCAATGTAATTTTTACCAAATCTCATATCTTGGTCAATTAGATTCTTATTTCTGCCGACATTAACTTGAATTCAGATTTTTTTTCTCAAAAATATCAATAATTTTAATCTGACCTATAGGGTAAGCCTTTTTAACTCTCAAACTGTCCGTACGTCTGAATCTGCTCTGATATCAATTGTTATGAATCAATAATTTTAATATGACTTATAGGGTAAACCTTTCAATACTTATATTATCCGTATGTCTGAATCTGCTCTGATACCAATTGTTATAAATCTTAAGAAAATCACACCTTAAAAACTAATTCAAGGAGTCAGAAAACTCAAAATCCATATAAATCCTATATTAAATTCTCAAACTTTCAATATGAGATTTATATTTGAGTTATTTTTATTAAAAAAAAATAATTAATATTATAAAAAATAATGAAAATAATTTTGTTACATAGCCACATTCAATCACACTACATGATTTTGTATTCCGATTGATAGAAAAATTATTAGAGAAAAATTATTAGTATACAATTATTTTCCAGAAAATAAGATTTCCTTAATAAAGCCAAGAAAATTAAGTAGCACATTGTAACATGGGGAAAAAAGTCAATGAAATTTTGCCGAGGGAACGATTGGGCACAGAATTCAGTGTCATTGATAAAACTTCCTATTTCACAGGCCACACAAAACACAGTACCATTCAACGTCTATTATTTTTCGACCGCATGGAGTATATTATATATTGTCAACTTCATTCTTCTCATTTCACATGCCACAACTAAAATTTTATATATATATATATATATTTGGTTAATAAACTTAAGTTTACAATTCAAATTGAAAATTCTTTGTTATGTACTAAAAAAATTAATAGAAAAATAGGAGTTGATTAAAGCTAAAACGGGTGATGAAAAGGTAAAACAGAGTGTTGCAATTATTGGAAACATGTGAAAAGGTATTTAGTGTTCTCCTGAGTTCTGAGCTCCTCCTGATAAGGCTTTTGAAGTTTTTGGGAATCTTTTAATTAGAGCCATCCCCACTGATTCAGCCTTTGTTAAATGCTTTTCTCATTAAATGATGCTCAATAGTAAAGTAAAACTAACCTTCCCAAAAAAAAAAAAAGGAAAGAAAATTCTTTTCAGAGAGTTCACTCAACCCTCCACATTCTCTTTGCTTCCCTAATATTCATAGGCATAGCAAAAAGTTTAGCAATTTTTCAAGATCAAGTTAAATTTATCATTAATAAGAAGTACATCTAAATATAATATTGTGAGAAGTACATATATTTGATTCAGCCAATAAATATACATATTCAATTTTTTAATTCTCAATGTCAAAAAAAAAAAACAAAACAAAGAATGTTAATTTATAAGATACTACTCACTATATAATATAGATATAATTCTCTATTTTGTTTTTCTAGATGATGGCAATGATGAATTAAGGAGGCATTTTTTATTAGAATTAAAATTTGCTACAACAAAAATGTTTATTAGAGAAAAATTGTACAAGGCATATTTAATATTTAGACACTAATGTATGAGTTTCCTCTAGATTTGTTTGTTTTTAAAGGATTTAGGTGTAGAAGACACAGAATTTTGCATTAGCAACTTCATGCCATTTCACATACTCCTATATAATTAAATTATAACCTTTGGATCTCTTATTTCCCATCCCTTCTCCCCTTCATTTTTTTTTTCTATTCCCTATACATGCTATACTCTTTGTTATTGCTGTAAATCATCTCTTAAAGCTTCTTTATTGTTTCTCTTTAAAGCTTGTTGCTTGGATGATCATGTATGTTCTTCAATCTATATTTTTATTATAGTACTTTTGTTAATATATAACATTTCATATTAATTAAATATAAAATATTAAATTGGCATATATAATTGAACTCTCTAATTTCAATAACTAATTTTTAATGTTGGCACTTTCATAACCATATAAACTCCCAATATTTATAATATGATATGAGAGCCTAATTGTTTTTTGCACCACCTCTCATTAAATTATAAATTAGATTAGGTTCAATTTTTTTTTTTAACCCAATAATGAGTATTTATCCCGTAGTGTGTTTTATTTAAATATCTTTTCGTCTAGTGATGAGCTTTCATTACGTGGTGGATTTTATTCAAATATCTTTCGGTATTAAACTCAATTTCAATCATAAATTTGCAAGTATCAATTGGGTTTAACTAAAATTAAATACAAGATATTAAATAAGTTTATATATAATTTAATCTCTTCAATTTCAATAATTAATTTTTGAAATTAACACTTTCATAACTATATAAACTTTCAACATTTATAACAATTTTCATGAGTATATTGGAATTGATTTGTTGAATTTATGGATTGATAATTATGTAGCAAGTTTGTTGTATTCCATATCCCTTATTTTAATTATGCTTCAATTTTATTCAAGATCTACCCTGATTATTGATAATTTTTCTTAATTACTTTTTAGATTTTATCGTGTATCTATTGTTTGCTTCAATCGATCCCTCCAAGGATATGATTTTCTTGATTTGGTGATTTATTAGAATGAATTGATTGTTGAGTAATTTCTTCATCCGAACATGACTCTGTAGAATCTTTGCGGCTAAGGTCAATTTTTTTAGATGTCAATTCTATAAGCTTATTATATTTAATTTATTTGCTTGAAAAAAATAGAATTAAACACTATATACTAATTGTAATTAATAATACAATAAACTTAAAATATAAGGAAAAAATATTTGGCTCTAATAATATTATTAGAGACAAATATTTGTTTTTAGAAGAATGTAGAAGTAAAAAAAACATAACTTTAGCCACCCAAAATAATAATAATAATGGTATTATAAGATGACAGAGTTAGAGCTGAAATAAGTGTGGGGGTGGCATAAGTGTATGGTAGTAGAGGATAGGGTACAAGCAAGTGGTACTTTGGGTTACAAGGATGACGCTAATGTGTAGCGAAACTTAGGAGATTAGATTCTCTGATTGGGTAATGAGAGTTAGAACATAGCAATGATTCAATTTGACATTAATTGTTGGCCTTATATGTCAAAATCAGTGTGCCATATTTGCTTCTATCATGTTTTTGTCTTGGCTTTTGCATTTGCACATGCTAACCACTGTCTCTCTGATCACATATATCCTTACCTTACTACCCCCATGCCATGGCAGCTCTACCTTTCCATTTTTCTACCATTTTCACATTCGCAAAACTCACACGATAGACTTACATATATTAGACGACCCTATGGTGCAAACTATATGGTTGAATAATTAGAGCTACTTAGCTTTGTACTTGACAAATTCTAGTTCTGTATACGGTTTCCCATTTCGGAAATTTTAATTATTATAAGTATGAATTGCGCATCTCCCGCGTGCTTTTTTTAACTTAAAATCTTTGCTTCAATGATGTACGTACAACTCATATTCTTCCACAAGTTAATTTATCACGTAGGAAATTGGAATAATTACACGTTGACATGTCTTTCTCTTGTTACGCTCAATTGTGCTTTCGTATTGATGATATTTTCATTATTATTATTATTATTATTATTATTATTATTGTATGTTGAAGTATTTTTAATCTATCAAAAAATTAATTTTTGAGTGAATTTAAAATTAATTTTTTTTTATATAAATATATAAATTTTTTAAAAATTAATCATTAATAAATTAAGATTATATAAAAAGTTAAATTTTCTGGATTAAATAATTTTTTTTATAAATTAATTCAATATATATATATATATATATATTTTACCTGAGCCGCCTCTTCATACCTAAATATTGGGACCATATAGGAGCAATAATAAGCAATGGGATGTCATAGTGTAGCTCATTTTGATTACTTTTGATAGGCAAATGCAAATGTCCACTAGTCCTTTTAGATTTGACATTTTTGGTGGTCTAATGTATTATTAATAATTCAATTGTACAGTACTCAAGTAATACTTTAATAAGTTAATAATTAAAAATTAAGATACAAAATTAACGTAAAAATTAGATGCTTGGTCTAAAAAAGATCATTAAATGAAAGAACAGAGTAATAATTATGTATTAAAGAAAATAGGCTGACAAAGGCAAAAAGGAATCTGTGGTGTCGGAGCATCAACCTATTAGTTACAATCATCAATTCCATAGGTTAATAGTTACACCGGCATCCCTTCATGTATTCAATTTTAAATATTTATAAAAATTATAATTTAATAATATTTTATATAATAAATTTAATGATATATTTTTTTTGCCAAACAAGAATCAAATTGATAATTAAAAATATATTATAAATATATTAAATTTAGACCGTTAAATATAATATATAAAATTTATAATATATTTTTTTTCTATCCATTTGATTTTTGTTTAGCATAAAAAATATATTATTAGATTTATTATATGAAACACTATTAAATTATAATTTTTATAAATTTTTATAAAAAAATTTAAATATTTAAAATTAGAAACATAAAAAAATCGCTGTGTAAGCCTAAAGTCTCAATCCACTCAACCCTTAGATAAAGGAACTTCTGCACACCACATGACAATACTCAAGTTTCTAATTACAATTAAAGCAAACACAGTCTATAACTATAAATAAAAATAATAATGATAATCACAATTGGGTAATTTAACAGTTTAAAGTGTTTTTTGTTTTTTTCAGCGACACAAAGAATCACATATCACTTCATTTTTGAGTAATTGAAAGAGAGGGAGAACTACACTGCATAATATAATCTTAAAGGTAAGGGGAAAAAAAGGAAAATAGCTTGATGGTTATTTGTAACCAGTTATTACTAATTATTGCGTTAATGACTGTGTGATTCAGAATTTATAAATCCATTATCCCATTAATGAGTTTGTAGATTGGACATAGGAAAATTCTTATTTAATCCATAAAATGGTATCAATTTGTGAATTTATTTTTGGAAAGAATAAGTTTTTTATTTAATAATACAAAATATTTTTTTAAGTGGCAAAGTGGGGTGTTGGAATTTGAAGTTAAATTTATAAAATAAAATAAGCACATCAATAGGGCCTCCAGAAAGTAAGACCAAGATGGTTGGACCCTTATAGGCCATAACAATCTTATATACGAGAAGCCCAAATATGGCTCTCCATTCTGCCTCAATAGATTGATCCAATCCAAGTCTAACACAGCCCACATCGACACAACCCTTTAGGTGAATTGTCTTTGCATATCTGTCTTGTTCTGTTTTGTTGCTGGCCACATACATATTAGGAAAATTCTTAACTTCTTATGCACCGGTCAATCTCGGAATTGATATTTTAAAATTTTGTTTTTATTCAAAACCTCCAATCAATAATGTGTGTTGCAATAAAGAATGTCCCCTTTATCAAATTACAAGGGAAGTTTGAGTGACATAAACTTATTCGAAAATATCATATTAATTGAATAAAATTAAAAAAAAAAAAACTTAGCTCCTCGTAGTGAAACTTTTTGTTTGCATCAGATATAATATGAAATTACTTATTATTATTTATATATTGTTATCTAATTAATAACATGATAATGTATAAAATTATGACTTACATACGTTGAAATAGCAATTTTTATTTTCTCCTTTAATCGTTATTTTATTGGAAAACATATAGCTTGGGTTTACAGCCGAACCAAGCACAACAAAAATGTTAGACTATTTTTTTTTATATGTGATAATGTAGTATTAAAATTTATTGGGTTTGAAAAATCTAATCTCGAGTTTAAAGAAATTTATAAAAAATAAAACTCTTTTGATATTTATTTTTTTAATTTATAAAATTTAAATTTGAAATCTTATTTAAATAAAACGAACTATTTACCATTCGAACCAATATATATTTGTAGAATTTTATACTTATTGTATCACATATATATTTTAAAGTTAGTAGCAAACAATGTTATTAGTAATCAATAAATTTAATATTTGAATTGAAATAAATGAGAAAGATATCTATAATTTATAATATATAAAGCAGAAAAACTCTCTATAAAAATTCACTGTGTGACAACTCGTTAATTGAATGTTTTTGCCACATAAACTAAATACTCTGCTTAACATTTATTTACAGTTTGCAAATGTATTTAGAGTTCAACATTTGCCCCATATATGAATAACTTTATTTGTTATTTTTTATTCAAATTCTCTATTTTTTCATCTTATTTATATTAGAATAATCAAATGCACTTATTGTTTAAATATTTTTATTTTTATTTCTTAAAAATAATTTTCTTATAAAAACCTATACATTTAGAATTACAGTAAAAATATATTATAAAAAAATTTATAACGTTATGATATAAATCACGAATTAACAAAATTATTAAAGCAAAAATTCGATTTCTATGATGTCTTAAATTTTAAGAATAACTTTAAAATTAACTTTTAATGAAGTCATGTTAGTAGGAGTATATTAAGCCATCTCATTAAATTTGTCCACATCATTATATTTTTAAAGGTTTTAATTAAAGTTTATATATGTTATTTATTAATATTTAAAATTATTAAAAATTAATATTTAAATTTAATTAAATAGTAATATAATTTAAGTATGTTTTTTAAAAAATATAGATAAAAAATACAAATAAAAATTTTGCACGTATAAACTTGATATTGAGTTGCTGCACAACAAAATAAAAGTAAGTAATTATTAGTTTAAACATGTTTATAGCTTCTTAATTATCCAAGCAACTAATACAGTTTAGAAAATAAACCGAATAAATTACCATGCATTATTATTATCTTCAAATTGGTAACGATTGACAACATAACGGGGTTGAGGGAGTTGCTGTATATTTTTACACAGCAGTTTCTCATTTGATCTATTTTAGCTACTTAATTTTGATAATATTTGATGTAATTAATCTATTGATGTATTTTTTATTATAAACAAAAAATATTTAGACTGCTAAAAATGTATTGGAAATGCATTAAATTTAAACCGTTAAATATAATACATAAAATTTTTAATACATTTTTAGCAGTCCAAATGATTTTTGTTTAGCATAAAAAATATATTAATAAATTCATTACATCAAACAATATCAAAAAATAATTTTTTTTAAAATTTTTTAAAAATTTTTTAATAGCTAAAATCAGTCATATGAGTGGCTGCTTTGTAAAAAGGTCTACCCCCAACATAACATACCCTAATTAATTAAGTTTGGAAATTAAACAACCAATGAGGTATCTTTTTCTCTACATTCTTCTCTTTAATTGTATCCAAGCTAGGCTTCCATCCTTTCCCAGAAAGCTGCCTGCTCAAAAACTCCGGTCTATTATCCAAACTCTCCGGCAACAGTTCCGACGACTCCTCGTCCATCTCCACCGCTGATTTCTTCTTTTCCAAAACAAACCTGGTGGTGGGTCCCTCTTCAATACCTGCAGCTGCAGGGCAAATCCTAGCAAAAAAAGGAAGAAACCTGGAAGAAGAAAACAGAGACTTTGATCTTAAAACAGAGGTTGCTGTCAGAATAACATTTCTCGCTTCCTCTGAAGACAAAGAAACAGCCTTTCCTCTCTTTATAGGCAGCATTAGATAAATCTTTTTCTTTTCTAGCTTCTTGTCGGCTGGCAATGGAGTTGGCCTCTTTTCAGACAATTGTGAGAAGAATTCGACCACCACTTGTTGTGGGTACTCTAGCATTAGCTCTGCTACTGTTAAGGGTTGGTCGAATTCTTGAATTGTTCCGTCAGACAGAATTACTTTTCCAGCAGCGTTATTTGATGATGATTGGATTGTCATATAATTTCCCATTCTTGAAGAGAAAAAATAAAAATATTCATTCAAATGGATGAGAATATTGGGGTTACTGAGACATTTTATATATAAAGTGATGTTTTATGTATGGGAATTTTGTTTGTAGGAAGTGTTTGTTAAACCGCTCCATCATGTGACAAGTATAATGGTGGACTTGGTAATAACTATAATTCTAAAAAGGATTAGCTGGTTGGGTACTTTTGGATGTTTGAATGTTTTTAAAATAGATATTAAATATTATTTTAAGATTTAAAAAATATTCAATAAATTTTTAAAGTGTTTGAAAATTTAATTTAAAATACTGTTTTAAAAATTAAAAATAAAAAAAATTTAAATTAGACATGTCGATTTATTTTGAAACAACATTTTTAAAATTTCATTTTCTAACATCCCATTACGTGGTTTGTTAATTTTTTTTTTTTAAAGAAAGGAAATCAAAATAAATAAAAAAATACAAGAGAGACAATTTTTTTTATAAGTAATTCCACAAATATTACGAAGAAACACACTCGAAAATTTTTATGAAAGTCTTGCAAAATAGTAAATATCATAGATGAGATAGACCCAATTTAGCTAACCAATCAATTTTACTTATAATAATACGTATTAGTTTCATTTATGTAAACAATTTATATATTAATTATAAAATTTCCTTTTTATAATGTGAATCTAATAATTAAACTCTAATCAATATGGCAAAAAGTAAAATTCTTATAAAGTCACACTCTTAGAAATATAGGAACAATTTTTTAAATATCATATTAAATAAAATTATATTAGTATCGGTAATATGTAAAATTTGTCATTTATTTTTTATCCATATTCTCACATTAATTATTAAATAGTGTTTTAAAAAATTTAATAGGTCATTTATTTTAAATTTTGAGTATTTTTATAATTATATTTTTTTTCTAATTTTACCCTAAAATGAAATTAAAAAAATAATATTTTCATATTAATTTGAAAAGTAATTAAAACTTATAATATCATATTATCAATTTAATCAGTAAATTTTGATAGAAATTAAATAAATTCTTTATTTTTATAAATTTAATAAATTAGTAATAATTAAATTAATTACTTAAATTTATAAAATTAAAAACTTCAATTAATTTTAATCAAAATTAATTAAATTGATAATATGATATAATAAATTTAAATATTAGTTTAGCTTTTTATCTTTTAAATAAAAATTTTGTATAACTAAATTTAAAATTATGTTAGAATTAACATCAGTTAAAAATATATATATATATATAATTACAAGAAAGTAAAAAAAAAAAAAAAATTGAAGGTGAATTTGTGTATTAAATGTTTTAAAAAATATTTATTAATTAATAAATATATTTATAAAAAAGACTATAAATCGAGTGGACTAAATCTTTAAAACATTTCACGTTTTTCAAACAAGATTTGCCATGAACAGGTGTTTTTGACCATTTACACAACATAGGTTTGGCTTGATCCAATCAAATGGTGCTGGTAGTGGTAGATTACTAGAATTTTGTGGGGGTCCCATCATATATTTATACCCTCATATTTGTCTTTCACCTAACAAAGCCAAGGGAAGTCAAGGAACGGTTCAACTATAACTAGATTAACTATAATATCCTAATTAATTGAATTTGTTTGACAACGTAATGCAACAGTTAATATTGGACCGATTCATGTATCTGCAAGTCTCACGGGTTTTTAAATTAGGACACGGGCAACTATATCCTTGAACCATATGGGTATAATACACATTAAAGGGCAATGAATTGAAAAATAATAACTCACCATGCATGAATAAATAGTATTCCAATTAAAACTTATAATTTTATAATTTTAAATTCTATTTTTTCTAACTAATGTCCTAAGATATTAATTAAAAATAAAAATTTAAATAATATTAAATAAATAAATTTAAAAATAAATTAAATAAGTGAAAAACAGATATATGAGATGATAGTAATTTTAATTCTATTAAAATGTCTATTTTTTCATTCAACTTATTTTTATATTTATTTATTTATATTTATTTGAAATAATTGTTTTATAATTATATTTTGTTTATAATAATTATTTTTAATAAGAGTTTTAAAATGAAAAATTATTTTAATAATATTAAGTTAAAATTAATTGGTTAACTAATTATACAATCAAAATACAGGAAAAAATTGAAAAGATTAATATAATATAATTTTTTTTTTTCATTAGAAATCACTTAATAATAAAATGAAATGTCTCAAGTTTATTTATAGCGAAATTCATTTTAAGGATAGGTATTCGGTTTTGGGAGTATTTGATTTACCGACTAAATATTTTTAATTGTAAATTATTAATATATATATTATTAATTATAAAAATTTATATTATTTGGTTGGTTAAAAAAAAAAAGTTGATTTTGATAAAATTTTATTTCAATAAATAAATCTCATAAATAATTATAAGCTACTGCAATACGTTATTTAACAATTCAATTTTATACCAATCACAAATTTAATAAATATTCTACTAAATACCTATTAATATCCTGATTTATTTGCTTTTACGACCGTGTCAATAGCAGCTTTAAGAAAAGATCCATGTTGGCCATGAGATTACAAGTTTTGAATTTTGGGTTTTAAGTCCTCCTTTGTACCAAAAAAAAATCCTTTAAGCCTATTAGGCAAGTGGGAGGCCCAGAACTATTGCGCCGTACATGACCCATTCCCATCTCCAACAAGATACCCCATTGTCATTTTGCTTTTGGATTGGATTGAATAGCCTTTCAAGTTTTAATGTTTGAAAAATATGTCGTTTTCTCGTTTATTCGCATGCTCTTTGTCGTTTCTAAGTGATTTCTCATGCAAGCAATACAGGCATTGCCATTGTGATTGGATTGATTATCACTTTATCCCTTCAATGTTTAATTCAAATGGCTTATAAATTTTTAAATTTTATATAATTTATAATTAGTTTTTTTAAATTTACACAGAAAGAATCAACAAATCAATTGAATATGTTGTATAAACAGCTTCATCAATTCTTCATTACAATTCCTACTTGGCGTACATTCCCCTCTCCCTAAATATGGAGTATTTTCTATTTGTTGTCCTGCTAATGATTAAAGCTCCTCTGAGATGGTCTCCAAACCAGGGGTCCACTGCCTATAACTCACCAACTGGCAACCGGAAAAACCCGCATCGTGCCCTTTCTCAACCTCAACCTCCCTCGCATTCTTAGCTGCCTCCGTATCCAGTACAGGCACAGCCGGTAAAACCTCACCGCCTCGCCTCTTCTTGTTTGATCGCTTATTACTAGAAGCAGCAGACTCTATAACCTCCATCTCCGATTCCGAAATCTTACGATGAAGCTTACTTAAAGGAACTACCATGTAAAGCTTTCCCGCCAAAAGCTCATCCTCAGCTCGCAAGGCAATTATCCTGCGTGTCCGCCGGATCTCGTGCACAGGAGAGACGATGTAGCCAGGCTCGTCGAGCATGAGCTCGGCGGCTTTCAGCGGAACATTAAGTTGCCTGAAATTCCCCTGAGAATCCATAAGTTTTGCAGTTTTATTAATAGGGATATAAAGGCAGGAACCGTAGTTTCCCATTTGAAGAAATAAAAGAATTAATTGTGGTTTCAAGTTTTTCTTAAAGAATTGGTTAGATTGTTTTGGAATTTGGATGGAAAAGGAGTTTATATATAAAGAGAAAGTGAGAAAGTGAGAGAGTGAGAGAAGAAGTCAAGAGTCATGACGAAACTAGTAAAAGATGAGGACAATGTAATTGATCAAACGCGGAGTTTTTCTACTGTGTTTAGTTAAAGTACTGACTGCTGAGCGTATCAATGACGCTCGCTTCCTCGGCGAGTGTTTTTCCATTTTGTAGGGTCCTCCTTCATTTGCTTTTTTTTAGAACTCGCAACCCATTTAGACCATTCCAGAATCTTCTATTTCTATTGTCACCACAATTATTTGGTTTTTAATTAATCAATGTCCTTTAAGTAACTGATTTTATTTTATTTTTCAGTTAAAATATCTAAGAATTTACTTGCAGCTTTTCAGGTAATTAAAAGTTCCAATGAGCTTTTTAAGGCACGTGTATAATCAGTTATTTGTGTTCTTTGCAGACCTAAACTGGATGCGCATTATATTGCTGTATCAGATTTTGACTTCAACATTTCAAATTTAATCATGATATTCGCCTGCAAGTCCACGTCGATACCCTGGCATTATATTTTTTATTTTTTTTAAATTATGATTGATGATATTATTACTAGTATTATATATATATATATTATGAGTAAATTAATTGTTTAATATAAAATTTTATGTAAAGCCGTATTTGATTAGAATTTTAGGATATAACTAACTTGCCAATTTGGCGGTTGTCAAACACATCCAATGAACTTGAAACACGCTAACACAATTGTCAAATAATTACACATTATAATTTCAGGCGTTGGGCTCATACGAGCACATAATTTTTAATTGTGATTATCAAAAAAAATTCAACTACTATGTGAAATTTATAGAAAACATAAATAGGGATATATATTCCATCGATTTAATTTAAACTAAAATAAATTTTAAAATAATCAAATTTATTAAATTTAAAATTTACAAAATAAACTGAATAGATTTTTAAATGGAATCAAATAATTTTTTATAAGAATAACTGAATTAACTAAAAATATATATTTCAATTTGATAATTTAATTTATATATATATAATTTAATTATTTTAAATTTTTTAAATATAATTTAAACACAACCGAATAGATTGAATTAAATTCAATTCTGCTCAATTTTCAATTATTTTGATTTTTTTCTCACCTCCCACCACCACATGTTCATAGCGGTTGTTAAAAAAAAATTAATTACATAAACTGGATTTCATTACCCAATTTTGTAGGGTACTAGTACCATGTCCGGACTTAAAACATATATGGTTAGCTGCTGGAGGTCAGCACTCGCAACAGTTCCGATGAAAAGGGTTTTTCTAGGAAAAATATGAACTGGTGCGGTAACTCGGCTGTTTTGAACAGAACATAGAACCGAAATGGACATCAGTGTACTACAAAGACCCCAATGTTGGTCAGGGAATTACAGTCCAGTTAACCATTGTCTCTTTCTACTCCTGCATTGATTTATCTTTCTCCTCTTAAAGCCGAAAATTATGGTTCCTTCCCATTGCTTGTAAGACTATGGCCAAAATCCTGATAGCCACATTTTCTATTACATTATTAACATGGCAATCCTAAGATTGCAAGCACAAAATCTTCCACCATTAACTCACTTATGAAAACAATTTGAAGCAAAAAAACAAAACGGACAATACGCATCTAAACACTTTGGTCTAAGATTCAACTAAATAAATTCACTCCATAACTTGTAACCGCAGACGCATTACATACCACTAAATAAATACATTCCATCATGCGTCATTGCAGACACTGAGACGACTATAATAGAAATTTCAATTTTTTCTGGCTCTACATAATAAGACTATGGCAAAAGTCAATTAACAAACTACAAGAGCAAAGAACAACTTGCTGCCACATGTCAATTTTACAAAGCAGTGATAATAATACCTCCTTCCAAACAGATCCAGATCACAATACATCCAATTTAAACAGGGGGCTGAATACAACTTTTTGATAGACAGGGTGTGCTGGGGTGGGGGCCTCTTGGTTGTGCTGAACATCTTTCCGGGCAAATCCCTTACTTGATATATTGAGATAGCCACTTGAAGCCCTCACCATATCCCATTTTGCGAACAATGCTGCACATAAACACTTCCAAAGGACGTACATTTGTGTCTGCTAAGTTTACCTTCCCTTTACCAGTGGTGAAGTTTGTCAGGCCAAGGTGGTATCGCAATTCATCTTCTGAAGCAGCATAAGGTATGTCAATCTTGTTCCCCAAGATGAGAAATGGAACATTGGTGAGAGCCTCATCAGAAAGGAGAGCATCCAGTTCCTTCTTGGATTCTGCAAACCTCTCTTTGTCATAGGCATCAACCAAGTAAACCACAGCATCCACCTATATCACAAAAAACCACATTATATTGCCAGTCCACGTTAATTGCAGAAATGCAAGTCTAAGCACATAATATGCAACTGTCTACAGTAAAGAACAGATATATCAAACAAAAACAATACTTAAGCATGCCAAGTGCAACATTTTGCAATTTCATTCCAGATATAGAACATCAAAAACATGGAGAAAGCAAGTTCAGCAACCAATTTCTGATTAATCATTTTAATTTAAACAAAATATTTTTCAAAATAATGTAAGACCACTAGTCCAAAAAAAAAAAAAAGAGTGAATGCTATTATCACATTTAAGGGGCCAAAGCTTTGATATCCATAAAACTATATGGATAAGTCAGACTAGTAGTTGTTAGTTCTCCATACAAATAATAGATAAAGGAGAACCACCATAATTATGGTGATTGACAAGCACAGGGAGGAAGGTAAACTTTTAAAAGAAAAAGGCAAAAAGACAAAAATGGTAAAGCATTCTGCCTTCAGTGATGAATCATATTGGGTGGAGAATTGCTGTTACAAGAATACGCTTCACAACAATACTCAAGTCTTCCAAATGAAAAATGGGAACGGCCAAGCCATCTAAGCTAAAATCACAAAAGCAAATAGAAGAGAAAGATGATATCATAAGCATGGAAATGATTGGAAAAACAGAAGAAAAATATAAAAAATTTCATTTCAATGAAATTGCCAATATTAGAATATTCATATTACGAACTACAAGTGGAACAAAGGCACAGTCCCAATCACGAGCCACTTCCAAACACGCTTGCCTCTAGCCAAGACACATCACAGCAAGCACTACCTTAGTACAACCTTAAACGTAGTTACTAACATTTGAAAACAGTGAACTACAGTGCTTGAGCTTGCAGACTTGGAGTACATAGATAATTTGATTGTGATTATCATAACAGTTGAATAGCATAAGCTGCCTAAGAAACTATGCCAAAAAAAAAATTCAATATATGTTTCAACATCAGATGCGCAATACAGCCTGATGCAGTCATCCAAAAGGCATTTATAAACATGCAACATCTTAAGAAGAGTATAAAAACAGAACAAAATATTCAATTAGAAAGTCAGACAGAAAGAAAAATACACTATAACACTCACAATTAAAAATCAAATTTGAAAAAGAGAAAAGAAATCAGAATATATTAAAAGCCCAAAATCAATAATAAAATTTGAATGGAATACAGAGCTAAAACATAAAGCAATGAAAACATAGTGCCAAAGATATTAAAGATACTGAGGTATGGAACTACGATACACATGCAAGGAACTGTAATGATTAAAATTAAATGGTTAAATAGTAAAACAACATCATTATCTCAGGCATTAGTAGCATCTAATCCTTCGAGAAAGCCAAGTCACCTCACTGATTAGTGATTGAACTAGTTGGCACCAAAGTATTACATACTAAAATCGCTATTTGAATAGCTTAAAGAACTTATATTGACCCACTTCATAACATATATAATATAACTGCAAAACTTGCTACAATTATATAAATAGTTTACCTTGGCATAGTAATCTTTCCAGACTCTGCGAGCAATCTGATGACCTCCCAAGTCAAACGCCTTAAACTTAATTTTCCCAATACTGAGCTCTTCGGATGTGGGATACTGGGTCGGCTGATGCTGAACCAATCTCTGCATTCAGAATGAAAACATACACCATGTACTGCTTAGTTAAGCAAAACACTATGTTGGATAGCTAATACAAGAGAGGCGAAAAGATAAAATCAAGCAAGCACACATACAAACATTCAGACGAAACCTCGAATTTTGACTGAAGTGAACCAAACCTGATTAACCTTCAGGTTGACTAAGATTAATTAATTAATTAAAAACTAATCCATTAGTCCAATTAATCAAATTTTGTTCTTCCACCCCAAAAAAAAATTCTATTTGGAAAGAGGGAGAAAATCGAATGCGTTATTTGGCTAAATTTTCCAATGTATTGGGTTATAGAAAGAACAATAGTTCATAAAAAGCCAACACAAATCAGAGACCTTAAACTTCCTTTCCGTTCCCTAATTCGAAATATAGAATAGAATACAGTAATCAAACAACCAACTTATACAATCAAGAAAAAGGGAAAAGGAACAAATAATCGAACCTCATCTTTCAACATGTGAAGCAAAGTGGTTTTGCCGGCATTATCGAGCCCCAGAAACAAGATCTTGGCCTCTTTCTGCCACAGACCGAGAGAAGCCAGGACGCCATAGAACCAATCAAGGAGAAACATGGCTTCAGTAGATAATAGATGACGGTAATGAGAAAATCAGATCGAGAGCTAAAATCAGCGATGATGATCCTTCTAAAGCCCGGGCTCGAACCAGATCGTCCGATTTCGGGTCCTCTGGCTGAGAATGGGACACAAGTAAAACACCGAAGGGGAAAAGTTTTTGGGATTAAATGGACATTTTGATGAGCTGGATCTGGTTCTTCTAGTGGGGCCCACATATGTGTATAATATGACGTCGTTTTTCAAGGAAGGACAAAAAGTTGCCGCTGCTCTCTGTCCTTTCCTTCAAGTCCTTTTCGTCCGTCCACGTCGTGGTCATACTGTTTTTTTTAGGAATGGTCAATTCGCGCCTGAATTTTTTGACAAAGTTTTGGTTTAGTAAAATTTCCTCTTAAGCTAATCTCAAAGTGTTGGCTAAATAATCTAAAGATCATACTAAATTTTTGGGTGAAAGTGATCTATAATGAGAAATTTCGCCCTATTTAAATCCTGTCAAATTTATTTAGATCAGCTCCAACAATAAAATACTAGTGAAATTACTATTATATCCTTTGTGAATTTGAAAAAAAAGAAAAATTTCCTCTTAAGCTTATATTATGTCAAAAACTGCTTCAGAATGACAGTTGAATATGTGCGTTTTAAGAGAGGCACCTCAAAACCAGTAATTTAACTAAGGTTTAGCAGCCGCCTGGCCAGTTTGCATCACTAAATAAATTCAATCATTTGCATGTGAGATTGATAGAGAATCTACAAATAATGTAAATATTAAATGTAAAATTGATAAAATTATGATTCTGGATTTCTGGTTGATTTGGTTTGGTCAAATTTATACCATCGGTTTTGAAAACCTTGGTAATGTAGATTTGCTATAGCGTTGACTTAATTTTAAGCTCTCTTTTCCTCTGCTACTGGTTTTGGGCGAATCTGTAGTAGTTGTTGGTATTTTATTGTCTGCTGGTAGATTTCTGTCAAGCTCAAGTGGAGTGGACCGCTCTGGAAAATTGATAGATTGCGCATATGCTCACATTCACAAGTATCAGCCGTGGGATCAACATTTTCACCTAATTCAATGACCTACGTTATTCTTTCCTCGCATAAGCTTTTGTGCACAGGATCATATCTGTGAAGAATATGCCGAAAGCCTTGCCGGCGGAGTTTTCCTGGGAGTGGGACTTCACTACAAACATGGGGTATTTTGACAATTGTCATGTCATCGTCTGTAACTGTAATGACAACATCTCTTAAATCTTGGAACACACATTAATGATAAAGCAATAAACTATTAGATGCTGCATCTAATGTAATGACTCCGGTCAGCAAGTGTAATTTCTTTTATTTTTTTTTTAATAAATTTGACTCTGATTAGAGACGTTAAGACCAGTAAATATAATTTGCAAAATCAATTAATTAGGTTAGAATTAAGTTCAAATTTGCAAGCTTACTACCTTTAAGAACAGTGCAGTATAACTGAACTTTAGCTCGTTGCTAAGCCAGTGAAATTTAACGTGCATACACTTGTATGCCCCCGATCATGCGCAAATAGTTTAGTTGATTTGAGTGCTGCTTTTATATAGAATTTAGCTTAATTAATTTATACATGATAGCGAAAAGCTGGGAATAATAATCCATGATTCCTCGTACAGCAGAAGAAATTAAATGGAGGGAATCAACTAATTAAAACTCATTTTTCTTTTGGGTGCTTCACGATCACTACTGGACATTTTACATGTTTAGCACAATAGTCACTAACACTTCCAAGCAGAGCCCTGCAACAATGAATCAAGAAATAAGATTGGGAATCCTCAGATGTAGAAAAAACAAAAAAATTGGAGACAGATAAATTATATACCTCTTCAAGAAGCCATAACCATGGCTTCCCATGACTAGATTTATCTTAATTTATAAAGAGCAAATGACCATTTCGCTAATCAAAATCATGCAAAAAAAAAAAGCATATACTCAATTTTCCAAGGATTTTTAAGCCAAATATCTGGCCATCCACCATAAGTGTTATAATCATTATCCAATTGATTGCAATTACGAATATAGTATTTATAAGTTAATGGAGTAACAATTACATCATTCTGGAATCTTCTTGACTTGGATTATGATCCATAACAAGCCACTTTTATTTAAAGCACAATCAAACTCAATTTCACTTTTCCGAATTCCCTTTCAATTTTTTTTTCTGGCAGCACAAACAGAAAAGAAAAATCCAATTTTGTTCTTTGTATTTTTCTAATTTGAACAGATAATCTCACTTTCCACAGTAAAATTTGAATAATTTTGATGATATGCCTATATTTCCATTTGCAGAAGTCATGGCAAGGGTGAGAGCTATCAAAAAATTGACCTAGACAATGGGCATGACTCGTCATTGTTGGGCACTGATCCAGCCTAATGGTAGAATTATGGGTCAGATCAAATTGAAAAAAAGTTAAACCCAACTATTTGGGCCCTCTGATGTCCTACCGTTCAGTGGGTTGAAGACGGGCCCAATAAGTTCTGAACTTATTACGCCTTGGCCCATCTAAAAAATTAGGCTTGCTAAAATCCGGAAACTCAAATGGAGCCTATAATCAATTGAGCCACCTAAGTCAAACTTGAATTATTTTTTTTCTTAATTTTGGCTTTATCTAATCAATTAGCCAATAATTCTATCTAATTTCATATCAAAGTAATAAAATATATTAAATTTTAATAGTGGGAAAATTTGGATTTGATAGAATATTATGAAACCATAATTTTAAAATCAAAATCAATTAAAACAGACTCTTCGAACAAGTTATTAATAAACAAAACCCTACTAATTAAGTTTAAATTTAATGATTAAAATGTAACCCAACCCAAATCTTGTAATTTCTGTTACGTGATGGAGGTCTATAAATAGAGGTGGCAATTAAGTCGAGAATGGGATAAGCACATATGTCACCATCATATTCCAAGTTAATAATGTAAAATAATTGACCCAGCAAAATTATTTTACTGTAAAATAATCAATAAAAAATCAGAAGAGGACAGCGAAACAACTACAAGGAAAAACAAGACATCATCGAGAGTCAAAAAAGGGCCAAGTGAATAAGAGGCCCTGATGATATAGGTTTTTCGGGGAGCGCGTTTCAATTTTTAATTCTTTTTCTCTGAGTATTGTAGGGCCCGCTATTTTAAATTTCAGGTAGATGAGAGAGCCGTTAATGGCACATCCGAGGCTTTAGTTTCAAATATGGAAAAGTATATTTGGACTATTTGAATTCGACACAGGCAGGACAGAAAATGCTATATATATATATTAATTTCTCATTATTTTATTAGTTTACAGTATTGCCCTTTTGGTCTGTTTCTATTCTCTCATTAATAATTCTTATTTTTAATTTTTTGTATTTGGATTAGATAAACTCTTATTAGGTGTGGAACCTAATCAGGAAAGTGCCCCTAAGAGAGGAAATCATGTGAAGTCGTCAGACAAATAACCTTAAAAATTAATAAATTTTAAATTTTTTAATATAATTATTAAAATTTAATTTTATACAAATAAATATTTAAAATTTTAATTATTTTTAATAAAAAAATTTGAAAAATTCCAACATAAATTTCAATTGTCATGTCACCTTATTAATCTAAGCAAGTACGTCATATCACCAACTTAAGTATACTCAAATGCCACGTCATCTAACTAGTGTAGAGAGAGACTATAAAAATTTTTCTCCTTTTTTTTTTTTTTGCCTTTTTGTAATCCAACTTTATTTTTTCTCACATTTTCTATCTAATTTTCTTTCAACCCAACTCTTCAAGATCCAAAATTATTTTCTCTATACATATTTCTAAACCTTCCATCTTGTTCATCCATAGGCTGATCAAAGCTTCTCATCCAAAATCTACATGTTGCCTCTATTGTTGTCACTTTTAAGTATTATTATCAATCTTCATCCTCAACTTCATTTTCATAATGGACTTTGAATGAATTCTCTAATTTTTAACAAAAATTCTCTCTAAAAATTAAAATTCACAAACAATCACAACTTCTAAATTAGACTCAATTACCAAATCCTAAAATACTAAAATCAACTTAAAGTGATAGAAACTTAAGTCTAAAATTATAGTCTTTCACTTGATATCCATCCTTCAAAACTAAGGAAGAATTGAAACGCATCAATAAACTCTAAAAGAATAACTCAAAACTTTGAATTAAAATTATGAAAAAACTAAAATTGAGCTAGAAATTGAATACCAAAAAGTTGATACACATATCACAAATTTTGGATTAAACAAATTGACCTTCAATTTGAGGATTTTGCAGCGGGGACTAAAATCTTCAAGTAGGGCTTGGTCGGTGGTCGCCCAAATGAGGCCGTCGACCAAGTACATGTACACGATCTTGCCGGGTTAACAACAAATTTGAGCTCCTTCAATGATCTCTGATCTTTATTGGTGTATCACTGCGAGTTGTCTCTAGTCATTACTTTGTCGACCGATAGCCGAAGCTCGCAAGCTAGGTACGTACTTTTTAGATTTATGCTGCATTTTGGTTCATTTTGATTTTTTTTTATTAAATAATTTAATAATATAACAATATAACTATATATATATTTTTTAATTTTTGTTAAATAATTTAATAATTATCTGATATGATATGACATAAATTTGATATGACATATTTATTCAAAATTAAGATGTGGTGTTTCACGACCTTTGATTGAATATATATATATATATATATATATATATATATATATATATATATATATATATATAAAATTAAATATTAATTATAATATTAAAAAAATATTAAAATTTAAGAAATTTT